>JAXIVJ010005102.1:0-76762 GCA_036785665.1 Chirona hameri | reverse complement strand
ATATATATATGGTATTGGACATTTAGTTTCAACATGAAGATTCAGCCGTTGGGCTCTCCCCCCCCCCCCCCCAACCGATTTAATAAAGTTCCACCATTGGTCATAGGTCAATGACCTGACCTGACCTGACCTGACTGGGCATACACTGACAATTGTTAGGCTTCCCAATTCATGGCTTTTATTTGAGTACAAAATGATCCTTCTATCTCAATTAGTTTTCGAGCTAGATGTTTTGGACAGTTTTGGCCTCCAGTTGCATCATAGTGCAATGGCCCCAAGAGGGAATGTTGTTCCGTAGGTACTCGTTCTAGAAAACTGACGACATGCATTCCACCCATCAGACGTTTTATGGTTCTGATTGGAACAGACGGTGTCTAATTAGGACGTTGTTATAAATGAATCATAGGAGCATTATAATTAATGTCAAACTTGTGATAACAACAGCGGTGCAGATATAGATGGAAGTTTTATGTGATGCAAGCCGAGGCTCTCTTTCTAGTAAAGCAGAAAGCGTTGATCATTTTGTATGATAATGATGAAAACACAGCATATTCAATCAGCCTTACGTCGGAAGCGAATTAGTGATTATGCCGCAAATTGTGCATTCTATGTTAGGTGTATACACTTTTTGCATGGCATGGCAGATGGCACAGACTTCCGTAAGTTTGAGCTTGGTAGTTGAATAAGACGAATGGCTAACCAGTGCAAAATGAGCTTCAACGCTGCTCAGTTACCGGGGTTTTGGCAATCACAAAATGTAGGTAAAATGCGTTCCTTACATTTGAAAATGAAAGAAATTGATTGTACTGGTTTAGCCTTATGCGATTTGGTGCAAAGTCGATAGGATTAGCCATTCTACATATATTTTTCCGTTGCATTATGCCCTATAGGTATACAAACATACCTATAGGGTATGTTTAGCACAGTGCATTGCTACTATTTGCTTAATTTTAATCTAAAAAATAACCAGCATAAGTAAACAGGGATGATCAATAACATGGCAGTAATGTTTATTTTATATTTAAAAGGCGAGACAATAAGGAATTAGCTTTCACTGTTACGGCATCGTCAGATTCGAAACATTTTGGACATTTAAAGCAATTAATCAAAAGTCACACGCGCTCTTTTGTCTAAGACAATTTCCTATGCATGAAGGGTAAGTATTCCAAATCAAACAATATCACATACATTGAACAGCAGTTAAGTTTGGTACATGATGTGCAGTAATCAACACAGACATCAAGACATAGTTTGGCTAATATACAATATTAGCTGCACATACATATATCAATATGCGACACTATCAAAATATGGTTTCACTTATTGATAATCACCGACACAATCAATCTTCAACCAAACGAGGCGTCTGCTTGTCGGTCCGGGATAGTCCAGACTGAGAAGATTATCCCGGACCGACAAGCAGACGCCTCGTTTGGTTGAAGATTGATTGTGTCGGTGATTATCAATAAGTGAAACCATATTTTGATAGTGTCGCATATTGATATATGTATGTGCAGCTAATATTGTATATTAGCCAAACTATGTCTTGATGTCTGTGTTGATAACTGCACATCATGTACCTTAAAACTTAACTGCTGTTCAATGTATGTGATATTGTTTGATTTGGAATACTTACCCTTCTTGCATAGGAAATTGTCTTAGACAGAAGAGCGCGTGTGACTTTTGATTAACTGTTTTGAATGTCCAAAATGTTTCGAATCTGACGATGCCGTAACAGTGAAAGCTAATTCCTTATTGTCTCGCCTTTTAAATATAAAATACACATTACTGCCATGTTATTTATCATCCCTGTTTACTTATTCTCATTCATCATGGCAAAAATAACTATCGAACACATTAAAAATAACAAGCAGCTTCATTTAAATTGCTTCAATTTTCACTGTAGCATTCTGGTCATATTAATAAGGCGTCGTCAAAAATGATTAAAGGGAAATATTCACCTTTTGATATGTGCGTCAAGTTCGTATTTCATATTCGTTTTCAGCGTCGAGTTCCGATTTGCCTCTTTTGATCTATTTTATGCATTATCTTATGCAATATGTATGGTATTAAATTGACCGAGTCTCAACTTAAAAATTAAGTCATAGCTCTTTATATTTTGAAAAAAGGGGGAAAAACAAAACAAGTACCTATATATACTTCTTTCGGAGTTCATGATCGGTGTTTTCCCTTCACTATTGAAAGCGCGACATATCTGGCGCTTTTCGTTCAATCTGTTCAACGTTGAATTACTGTCGTTGAATTACCGCTCAACAAAGCGCATACACTAAATACGTCGTCGTAGGGGGCCAAGTTAATCCGTCGAATTCATCACAGTTTTCTGAAATATTTATGGATTGATATGAGAAAACGGTTCAGATACCAGTTTCATGTGTGCATTGTAATGTATTAAATATCTGTTTGTTGAAAATTCATGGGGAAAACATCCAATTTATTTGTTTAAAAAATGGGTCGAGAACACTAAATAGGTGGCCGTCCGGAGCCAAACTAAACTACCGATTGCAATGGACTTTTTTCAAATGCCTGTTGATTGTTCTTAAAAGTTTGGTACATATTCGCAAAAGATGGAGTGCAGGAAACATATTACATACATTCATGACAAATAGCAATGCGTAGGCAGGCTAATTTTAGATCGGACAGTTAATTCGTTACCGAGTACACCGACCGTTATAAGCGTGGATCGCTTATCAACTTTAACTTGAAATATCTTTTGGTAGGAATGTTTATATGCAAAATGTGATCAATTTACAATATATTTAGGCTCCTTTAATGTTTTCTGGCCAATGGCGGATCCAAAGGGGCCAAGACCAAAGCTCCCAAACCGCCTGAAATCAGCAAAACAATGACGTATTCTCTAATTAAAAAGCCAACAAACCTTTACGAAAGAAAGTGTATTAATCACCCATTCATCCATAAAGAAGCAAACTCCGATGAGTTTGTTTTATTGTTTATACTTTTCGTGGATTTCGCCGCAAAAAAAAACTTTTTTGACGTTCTGGGTTCTCTCTTGTGTCTGGCCTTAGATCAGGCATTTGACACATATACCATGGTTTCAGCCACGGTGATCCGTGGAAAACCAAGCTTCTGATGAATTCGTTGGTTCTAGGAACATAGACTACCCAAAACCACCTTTATCACATCACACGACGAAACCGGGGGAATATCAGCGCAGCCATATTTCTCTCCTTCGTAAAGTTTTAGCTGTTTGTCTCCTCTGGGGTGGTCCTCGGGTCCCCAAAGGCGTCTTCGGTCCCCACAGCCATATTTCCATCGAATAACCGTTTTCACTGCATATCTGACGAATAAATTTAGGGGCTGTGTGCCAGCATTTGGCCGACACGACCGATGATGAATGGGTCTCTCGAAAACATGCCGACGTTGAGCCGATATCAGCCCGATGCTTGGTAGGACGACGGCCCGAGTTTCATGTATTTCGTTTCGAAAGCAATATGCCACGTTTACGTGGTATCAGCATCATTCGAAAGTTTTAAAAAACGTTCAAAACGAATAGCAATTATTTCAGTTATTAACGTCTAACCGTAATATTGTGAGATGAGTTGTACAGTAATCAGCAATCAACGGTAACAACCATGGTAACAACTATTCTTGGTTTTGGTGCCTCGTTTTCCATTCCAAGGGATACCATTTTCCATTGGAAGGCATACCTATGCCATGGGTTGGATCTGCACTGATTAATACGGTAATTTGATGAGGAGTTAGTAATTGCAGGTCAGCTATTTAATTAATTAAATCGTTTTTTTAGTCGAAAATGAAGCGTCTCGCAAGATGTTTAACTAATGTTTTTGTTTGATTGTTTAACCCTATTTGTAACAGGGGGGGGGGGGGCGGATTCCGCCCCCCCTCATGTTTTTCGCAGATATCTCCAGAACGTCTGGGAGCAGGCCCATGAAATTTTGGAACTTTTCATAGAATTGAACTCCCCATTTGGAGTCAAAATTTTGAGTTCTTAACTTGAACAGAGGCGGTTCCAGGGCACAGTTTTGGGTGGGTTCGGAGGCGACATTTGGCGAAAATACGGAAATGCGATCTTCACGGTTTCTTCCTAACTGCATCAAGTATGAAGGAGTTACATCGGCTTACCGTGATTGCAACAGGTGCAAATTAGATGATGTTAATGAAATATCATACAAAATTGCATGGCAGAGGCGGTTTCAGGGGCTTGAAAAGGGGGGTTTCCAGGAAGTATTCAATGCTTGGCGGGAAGCCAATAGAGCAATGTAAGGGGCATTTATAGCTATCAAGATGTAAAAGATAGCTTCTGCTTCCATTATTTGCATAATGTATTACATATAGAGTTTCAGGGGCGTGTTCAGGAACATAAAAAGGGGGGTGACTGGCATGGTGATGACGATATGCCAGCGATAACGGCGCAATATACGTTTAGCTTATAATAATATATGCACATATGAGACCAGAAAAGGGAATAAAGTCATTTTTTGCAGAGGCGCGCTCAGGAATGGAAGAAAGGGGGTCATATTATTGCAAGGAAACTAAGAGGCATGGGCGTACAATGACATAACATACTGCAGTTTTCGGATGAAACACGCACCACAGGCTACTCTACGAACGATTATAAGATAATAGGCGAGTCCAGGTAGGGTAAAAAGGGGGGTAAGCAATGTTAATTGAAGTTGTAAGTGAAATAGTCACTGTTGACTAGTTAGTATCATAATAGCGGATAATATACTTATCAAAAGGTCTTGCGCCGCCCTAGTTTGGATACTGGATACGCCTATGATGAAGTACAACATGCAAAAAGGAACTATCTATGATCAGTAACATATTTATAGTGCTGGGTAGCAACTTGTCTGCGGTTAATATTTTTCCCAATTTTACCCCCATTTTTCACTAACCTGGTACCGCCTATGGTAATTTTTTCTATTATTAACTGTTTTTTATAATGTCTCAATCACATACCATTTCATTTATATAAAAAAAAACATAAATTGTTTTATTACGCATTTACTTCACCTCCATATTGAGTGACCTGCACACGCCTATGATTTTTGAATTTTCAAACGTCACTATCATATATCAATGTCCGATTCAATCTCTATCGATTCCTATTAATTGTGTTAAAATCGGTCGATAAACATGAAAGCTATGTTGGATCAAAAATACCACTACAATTTGTAGTTCCCCCCCCCCCTGTTGCCCCCCTATCCCAAATTTATATATTTTTAATTATTTATAAATGTAGATCGTGTTGAGGGAAACCAAACACCGTTTCATTTTTGAAAATCGGACGGGTAGATCTCGAGATCTCCGGGGGGCGGAATCCGCCCCCCCTGTTACAAATAGGGGTAGCCAGGAGCCTGTTACAAATAGGGTTAAGGGATATGGTGGCTCTAATTGAGCCCTTGATCCATTGGCGCATCCAGAACGTCCAAAAACGTCTTTTTCAAGAACTGTCCCAAAACTCGTCCGACTTTGTGTGCTTTTGCAAACAAAGTCGTGTCGTGCCGAGACGAGGGTGGGGCGTTTTAGGAGGAGGTTGGGATGGGACGCCCCCTATTTTTTTCTCGAGAATTTGCGGCGTGCAGCACCACCGTTTCTGGCACAGCCGTTTCGGAATGAATTGCGTACCTTAAGTAAACATTTTGACTAGGGTCATCTCAGGTGAGGTCACCAGGTCACATCAAGTGGCCCCACCTCCAAAGAAGATTGTGGTCGAGCCATATCCACAGTGTTTGACTGAGCGAGTAACAATTTCGACATGAATTTAGACGAGCTATCTAACGGTATTTATGGATTTTGCCTAATCCCCATTGGAGCCGAGTTCGGGGGTGGGGGCGTCAGATGCCTCCCCTAGCACGACTAAGCTGGTACCGAAAACCGGCAGGGCGCGGGTTAAGAACTGCTTTAAAACAAATTATCCCTTGTATAAGCTGCTTAGATCTTCCTTCAGGGAATGAGTTAATGTTCGACCGATTTATGTAGTTGTATTGGTAAAGCTATGGCGCCGGTAGACCCCTTCGCTCCGCTCCTGTTCGGTCCCCCAAATCGTTTTCAAAAATCGACATCGCAGGTGTGGACCTTCGATGATGGACGTGTTTAAATTTATCATTTTTATTTAGCTTCACTATTGCATTATTCTACTATTTTATTTCTGTTTTACACTTATGTTTGTCGTTATCCCACTTAAAATGTATCAGTTGTACGTTTAATTAAGGGCGTAGCAAGGGGGGGGGGGAGGTGGGCACGGATATAGCCCCACCCCCTGAGCAAACCAATTTATACTAGATCAAATGCGATTTTTTTTATGACGACTCGACCCTAACCACCCCTCCCCTCCGGTCAACAAAATTTGGCTGAGGAGCGAAATATGATTCTACCACTGACGTGACCCCTCCCCATGACACAAATCCTGGCTACGTGCCTGGGCTTAACCATATGCCTTAGCAGCATGTTTTTTTCTTCTCTCGAATTGCCCCCCCCCCCCCCCCCCCCAGTGAGAATTCCTTAGCCGAGACCCTGATTCATGGACTGCATTTTCAGCTCGTTGTTTCCACTGGAGAGTGCATATCTGATGACGATTCAATCAGGGGAATCTCGCTCACGGTTAAAGAATAGGAAGATAGCAGATTTAGGTGAACATACTCGTGCCATCCTTCCTTCGCGCTACATCTCCACGATGCAATGAGACGATAAATACAATGTTTTGTCGCAGAGCGTGCCGGATATCCCACGCTGTGACACAGCTTTACCCTGACCTTGTTGATTAAACGGATCCACATTCGACACCGCATTGTCCTCTGCAGTCAGCTCTGCATGCACCTCTGCACATCACATCATCACCCACATCACATCATCACCCACATCACATCATCACCCAGGCAGCATCACTGGCGTTGGTCTGCGCTCGCTCTGTGAACCACACGCTGACACGCACACCAGCCTGCCCGGGGCAGGCGGCTTTTGTCGTGTTTTTGCCGCCAAACGTCCGGTGTCGCGTTATCTGAGTGTCACTCTCGGGACGTATACACAGGTCTGTTTGTCCTGCGTTGGGACGTATACACTGGTCTGTTTGTCCTGCGTTGGGACGTATACACAGGTCTGTTTGTCCTGCGTTGGGACGTATACACTGGTCTGTTTGTCCTGCGTTGGGACGTATACACTGGTCTGTTTGTCCTGCGTTGGGACGTATACACTGGTCTGTTTGTCCTGCGTTGGGACGTATACAGGTCTGTTTGTCCTGCGTTGGGACGTATATACAGGTCTGTTTGTCCTGCGTTGGGACGTATATACAGGTCTGTTTGTCCTGCGTTGGGACGTATACACAGGTCTGTTTGTCCTGCGTTGGGACGTATACACAGGTCTGTTTGTCCTGCGTTGGGACGTATACACAGGTCTGTTTGTCCTGCGTTGGGACGTATACACAGGTCTGTTTGTCCTGCGTTGGGACGTATACACAGGTCTGTTTGTCCTGCGTTGGGACGTATACACAGGTCTGTTTGTCCTGCGTTGGGACGTATACACTGGTCTGTTTGTCCTGCGTTGGGACGTATACACAGGTCTGTTTGTCCTGCGTTGGGACGTATACACAGGTCTGTTTGTCCTGCGTTGGGACGTATACACAGGTCTGTTTGTCCTGCGTTGGGACGTATACACAGGTCTGTTTGTCCTGCGTTGGGACGTATACACAGGTCTGTTTGTCCTGCGTTGGGACGTATACACAGGTCTGTTTGTCCTGCGTTGGGACGTATACACAGGTCTGTTTGTCCTGCGTTGGGACGTATATACAGGTCTGTTTGTCCTGCGTTGGGACGTATACACTGGTCTGTTTGTCCTGCGTTGGGACGTATACACAGGTCTGTTTGTCCTGCGTTGGGACGTATACAGGTCTGTTTGTCCTGCGTTGGGACGTATACACAGGTCTGTTTGTCCTGCGTTGGGACGTATATACAGGTCTGTTTGTCCTGCGTTGGGACGTATACACAGGTCTGTTTGTCCTGCGTTGGGACGTATACACAGGTCTGTTTGTCCTGCGTTGGGACGTATACACTGGTCTGTTTGTCCTGCGTTGGGACGTATACACAGGTCTGTTTGTCCTGCGTTGGGACGTATATACAGGTCTGTTTGTCCTGCGTTGGGACGTATACACAGGTCTGTTTGTCCTGCGTTGGGACGTATACACAGGTCTGTTTGTCCTGCGTTGGGACGTATACACAGGTCTGTTTGTCCTGCGTTGGGACGTATACACAGGTCTGTTTGTCCTGCGTTGGGACGTATACACAGGTCTGTTTGTCCTGCGTTGGGACGTATATACAGGTCTGTTTGTCCTGCGTTGGGACGTATACACAGGTCTGTTTGTCCTGCGTTGGGACGTATACACAGGTCTGTTTGTCCTGCGTTGGGACGTATACACAGGTCTGTTTGTCCTGCGTTGGGACGTATATACAGGTCTGTTTGTCCTGCGTTGGGACGTATATACAGGTCTGTTTGTCCTGCGTTGGGACGTATACAAGTCTGTTTGTCCTGCGTTGGGACGTATATACTGGTCTGTTTGTCCTGCGTTGGGACGTATATACTGGTATGTTTGTCCTGCGTTGGGACGTATACACTGGTCTGTTTGTCCTGCGTTGGGACGTATACACAGGTCTGTTTGTCCTGCGTTGGGACGTATACACAGGTCTGTTTGTCCTGCGTTGGGACGTATACACTGGTCTGTTTGTCCTGCGTTGGGACGTATACACTATACAGGCCTGCTTGTTACGTGACGACCACAGTGCGGATGCCGGATTGTGACCCCTGGCTCGTGCTTGCCACCTAATTACCATACCAGTATCCATCAAGAAACGTGGTTCTGAGCCTCGTATCTCCAGCTGTGCTTAAAGTATTGGGAGTAGAAACACAACTACGATGATAGAACGCAACGTTTATTTTACACGTAGGTATATAATATGCGCAATAATTGCCTACATGTATGTATGTACATACATACACACAGTGTACACTTATGCACTGGGAACGAATTTAACAAAATGCGTTCGTAGAACACTATCACACACTGACGGGAGATATCCTGTTTAGTTATTTGTCGATCAAATGTATGTGATACGGCGCACTTTACACCGGACTGTGCCCGCTTCCTGTCACCCGCGTGACTACTGCCGTCTGCCGGCGAGTCCGGTGAGCGACCGATAGCTAGTCACGCCGCCCATCCCCGCCGCCGCCGCCGCCCAGCCCCCGCCGCCGCCGCCCATCCCCGCCCGCCGCCCCCGCCCGCCCTCGCCTCCCCGCCGCCGCCCCGCCCGCGGCCGCCGCCGCCAGCGCGGCGCCCGACTCGGCAGTCAGTCCGAGAGCGCCACGGAGTGAGTGGCGCTGGTGCGCTGTGCCGTTTGTTGGCCGTCTGCGCTGTGCCGGAAGGGGCCGGGCGCGTCACAACGAGTAAGGGGGACGCCCGCGGTCAGCTGTGTGGGTCGATATCGCACCGGGCTGTCGAAGCTGTGACAGCCGCTCGGGGCGGACCGTGGCGCTGTGCAGTGGTGACGGACGGTGTGTGGTGACTGTGTGTGACCTGTGAGAGGAGTGTCGGCGGCCAGCGTCGCTGAGTGGAGACGTCCCGCGGTGAGCTCGGCTGCTAGAGTTCGTCCGGGTGAATCGGACGGGTGGCGCTGACGACGCCTCCATAGGTCATTGAGGTCACGCCGGGGGTGAGGTCATACGGCTGAGGTGACCGGGAACATAGTGACTTGTTTGACTCCATCTGAGGTGACAGAGTGCCTCGGACGGACTGTGGTGACCTTCAGTGACCTGTGGTGACCTACAGTGACTGTGGTGACCTCAGTGATGACACAGCAGGGTGGCGGCCCGACCCGCTGGTCCCGGGCTGACCCGGTCCGGGTCGGGGTCAGTCTGCCGGCCCGGTCAGTGGGCGGGGGCAATCTACCCTCCCGTCCGGCTGGCTCCAGTCTGCCGGCCCCGGCGCGGTCCAGGCAAACCTCCGACGCCCCTGTCCCGGCCAACGAGCTGGACCAGCTACGACGCGAGTTCCGCCGCCGCCTCGGCAGCGACTCGGACGACGAACTCGAGGCGTTCGTCAGCAAGACTCAGCAGCGATTCCAGCAGATGTTCTCAGAGAGCGGCATGCAGGGGATGCAGGGGATGCAGGGCATGCAGGGGATGCTGGGGATGCAGGGGATGCAGGGGATGCAGGGGATGCAGGAGATGCAGGGGATGCGGCTGGGGCGGGACGACCCGTTCCGAGGGATGGGCGCCGCGCCGGGCGACGCTGGCGGATCATTAGCATTAAGCAAGGCGCGGCTGGCAGCGGCCAAGGACCGCCCGACGCCGCCGCCGCTCAAGGACTCGGCCTCTACTCTCCGAGTCGGTGGGGCTTCGCTGCTCGATAAGCACTCGTCGCTGCTCGATAAGCACCCGTCTCTCCTGGATAAGCACTCGTCTCTGCTGGATAACCACGCGCCACTGTTGGACGGTCAGTCGCTGCTGGGCGGCAGGTCTCTGCTGTCGGCCGGCCGGCTGGGCAGGACGGCAGAGGACGGAGGGATGAGTGACGCCCTGGTGACTCGCGGCGGCGGCGGCGGCGGCCCGCTGGCTGTCCCGTCCCGGCTCGGCCCTGGCGTGCAGCACACGTTCCAGTCATCCTCCACCAGCTCCAGCACGACGGTGACCTCGAGCGGAGGCCGGGGTCAGCCGAGTGTGACCCGGGTCACCCGTCAACAGCAGCAGGAGCACACGCACAGCGACGGCGCCGCCGTGCGCCAGCAGCGCGCCCAGAAGACGGAGGCGGCCACCGTCACGCAGCGCGGCGGACAGACGCGCGTGGACGCCCAGCGGCAGGAGATGTCACACAACCGGGCCGTCCGGCTGCGGTCCGGCGGCACAGCCGAGGTCACAGAGGAGGTGGCGGCCTCGGGCGGCACCCGGCGCGGGGTGTACGAGGCGACCGAGGACGGTCCGCGGCAGGTCTCCATGTCGGGGAAGGACTTCAACGTGCGCGCCCAGCTGGGCCTGCGGCAGTCGGCCGGCGGGGGAGGAGACGGTCAGCTGGTGCCGCTGGAGGGAGTCAGTGGGCCGCTCTGGAAGTTCTTCGACGCCGGTCCGCTGATCCAGCCGCCAGGAACGAGGCTCAAGTACAAGATCAACGTGCAGGCGTCCCACAGCGCCTTCAGCTGCCGCGACGGAGCTCTGCCCAGGTCAGTAACCGCCAGTGACCCCAGGGCGGCAAGCAGTGTCGAATGGTGACCCCAGGTCAGTGATGTGACTCTTCTCAGGGCAGTACTTGGCTTGTCCAGGTCAGTACCGGCTGGTGACCCCGGGTCAGTGACGAGCGGTCACCACGGGCCAGTTCCAGCTGGTGCTATTCTTGGCAAGGTCAGCGAGTGTAATGTGTCTGATGCGTGGCCTTCCTGCCCAATCCCAGGTCAGCGGCTGACGCAGACGGACAATCTAATTGCTCTGGTCGCTATGGGATAATGGATCGATATCAATTGATTATTTCTCAGTCATTTCACGGTGATGCCCGTCATTTCATCCATCACCGCCCACACCGGAGGACAAATTATTTTGATTTCCATCAGCTGTGGGTCGGAATGCCATTATACCGTAACGCGATTCGCCCTGACCGACGACGAAGATTGAGGAGCAGCAGCGCCGCTTTGTTGCTGCGGGGCGTCTCACACACGGGGTCACACGGGGGTCACACGGGGGTCTGCGGGGCGTCTCACTCACCTGCCGTCCAACGTACGGCCGCCAGCAGAATCCGAACCGAGCCGGCCGGCCGCGGTTCAGGGCCGCGGCGTTACACAAACACACGGACAAACACATGCCTGCTGAGCTCACCGGCGACACGTGCGTCTGCCGAGCAGTCATGCGGCGAGGTCAGGTCGGAGCGAGGTCGGAGCAGCATGGCTATCTGTACGGTGGGTGGTGAGGGTGGTGGCCGGTGACGTCCCGCCGCCGCGCTGGGAGGCGGTGCGGTGCCACCGTGTGGTGGTGCCGCCCTCTGACGCCGGGCACACCGTCACCGCCCACCACTGCTACTGCTACTGCTGACGCTGCGGCACCGTTAGAAAGCGTGTTCTGGGCACACCGTCACCGCCCACCACTGCTACTGCTACTGCTGACGCTGCGGCACCGTTAGAAAGCGTGTTCTGGGCACACCGTCACCGCCCACCACTGCTACTGCTACTGCTGACGCTGCGGCACCGTTAGAAAGCGTGTTCTGGGTACACCGTCACCGCCCATAACGTCGCCACCGTCACCGCCGTACACGTACACCGCTACTGAGCTGCCACTGGCGCTCTTTGGAAGCTTAGTGCTGCCGCCCACTATTGTTACTGCTGCTGCTGCTACACTGTTAGCTGCTAGAACGCATCCAAGTGCTAAACAGACTCACTGGACCCGTTCCTCCTTACAAAGCCGTCTGCAGTTTGGCCGGTTCAGGTGCGTAGTTGACCGCAGCTACCCGTTCCGCACCACACCAGGCCGCCTTCTCCTCAGTGTCTCTGTCCCCGTCTCGGGTCTCTGTCCCCGTCTCGGGTCTCTGTCTCCGTCTCGGTGTCTCTGTCACCGTCTCGGTCTCTTCAGGCCTTTCTCCCCACACCGCACCGCCCTGTCAGTGTCTCTGTTCCCGTCTCGGGTCTCTGTCTCCGTCTCGGTGTCTCTGTCACCGTCTCGGTCTCTTCAGGCCTTTCTCCCCACACCGCACCGCCCTGTCAGTGTCTCTGTCCCCGTCTCGGGTCTCTGTCTCCGTCTCGGGTCTCTGTCTCCGTCTCGGGTCTCTGTCTCCGTCTCGGGTCTCTGTCTCCGTCTCGGGTCTCTGTCTCCGTCTCGGGTCTCTGTCTCCGTCTCGGGTCTCTGTCACCGTCTCGGTCTCTTCAGGCCTTTCTCCCCACACCGCACCGCCCTGTCAGTGTCTCTGTTCCCGTCTCGGGTCTCTGTCTCCGTCTCGGTGTCTCTGTCACCGTCTCGGTCTCTTCAGGCCTTTCTCCCCACACCGCACCGCCCTGTCAGTGTCTCTGTCCCCGTCTCGGGTCTCTGTCTCCGTCTCGGGTCTCTGTCTCCGTCTCGGGTCTCTGTCACCGTATCGGTCTCTTCAGTCTCTTCAGGCCTTTGCTCCCCACACCGCGTCGCCCTGTCAGTGTCTCTGTCCCCGTCTCGGGTCTCTGTCCCCGTCTAGGGTCTCTGTCACCGTCTCGGGTTTCTTCAGGCCTCTGCTCCCCACACCGCGCCGCCCTGTCAGTGTCTCTGTCCCCGTCTCGGGTCTCTGTCCCCGTCTCGGGTCTCTGTCACCGTCTCGGTCTCTTCAGGCCTTTTCTCCCCACACCGCGCCGCCCTGTCAGTGTCTCTGTCACCATCTCGGTCTCTTCAGGCCTTTGCTCCCAACACCAGGCCGCCCTGTCAGTGTCTCTGTGCCGGCTCGTTACCCTCCCCAGCCCGGAACACCACTTACAGAACACTGAGGCTCCGCCATCTTGGACGGCATCTCAGTCGACGCTCGGCCTCCGTAGCCCTGGGGCACAACACGCACCTGCCGCTGGCTCCTCTGGGACGCCCTGGACTCACGCCCGTAACGGCGGGCGGCGGGCGGCGGGCGGCGGGCGATGGGCGGCGACACGCCCTCACACAGGCGGCTAAGTACCGACCACTATTCCCAACAACAACACGTCTTCCAAAGCAGGTCACAAAGCCACAGACCCCGCAGCTCACAGCTCGTGACAGCCGGGTGAAAGGGCGGAATGGGAATGGGCAGCCGCGCTCAAACGCGGGGTGTTTTCAGCTGTGCTGTCGGTGGAGTTTCAGCCCTCCGCCTGCTAGAGCTGCGTTGCTCATGCATACGTAACACAAATTCAAATGCCGCATCACGGCAGCATTGCTGAAGCCAGTTTCATTATCGATCGTCTGCACTGATCCAGCTATGCGAAGCTCCCGAACATTCAATAGGATTCGCGAGGAAAAAAACGATCGGAATCGCTTAAAGTCTGCCTGGAACTCATCGTGTCCCGATATATCCCCGTCGACCAGTGGCTACGTTGGTTAGACAGGTACATCCCCGTCCATTCTTGTAGTGCGCCTCATCCAGACGGATCCGATCTGCGACTGAGGCGTATCCTAACACTCCTCACTCTCTGCCACGGAGCAGCAGAAGATCACTGCTCCACCTCTGACCTCTGACGTCACAGCTCGTCCTCTGACGCCAGACAACAGCCGGCCCGTCCAAACCGTCCTCGGCGGCCCGCCTCTCTAATACCGAACCAGTCGTTAGCGCTATTTCCGTCAACGGTTTTTGGCCGGGTCAGCAGAGGCAGAAGCAGCGGTAGAAACGGCAGCGACAGCGGCGACAGCGGCGATAGCGGCGACAGCGGCGACAGCGACGACAGCGGCGACAGCAATAATGTCGGCCTGACGACTACACAGCCTCTGGCGCCACGGCCGATCCTCGGGGATGGCCTGCATACTGTGAGTCTCTCTGCTGTTTACATTCGCTGCTGTTTACCCCAGCTGCTGTAGCAGCTCTTGACGCTGCTTCTGGCAGCCAAATGGCTTCAGGCGACCGATATACGGCCCCGATAACTGAGCGCTGACGTAGTCATTACGAACCCGGTGACGAGCGGACGAGGCTGGCCCGCAAACACTTCCGAGGTTAATGTGCGCGGTGATTCGTTAATCGGGCCGCTACATCAGACCACACGGACATTACGTCAAATTATGGCCATTTGTCTGAGCTATAACAGGTGTTGAAAGTTTGACAGGCTCGTTTCGTCGTTTTCGCGACGCTTCCTCCGTCAGAATTTTTGCAAAACGCAATTGCGTTAACCCGCGCCGTGCCGGTGCTCGGCGCTACCTTCGCCGTGCCGGGGGGGGGGGGGGGGCGTTTCGACGCCCCCTCTAACTCGGCTCCTATACAACGTAGACACAAACCAAAAGCACCGTTCGAAAGCTCGTCAAAATACATTTTGAAACAATTTCAGGCAATTTTTTTCTCAGGTCAATATTGAGGTCACCAGAGGTCATCAAGGGTCAGATTTTCAAGTTTTAGGACTTCGTTCCAGGAATTCCCAGATAGCTCAGGAACTATGATAGCTAGGAACAAACGGAAACACAACAATGCAAAGCTCTTGAAAATGCAATCGACGAGGTGTCCTCAGATTTGGCTCGGTGAATAGTTTAGGCTCCAGAGATCATCAAATGTCAAACAGGCTATTTTTAGGCAAACGCAGTTTCACAATTATATATATATATAATATATATATATAAATTATATATATATATATATATATATATATACATATATATATATATATATATATATATATATATATATATATATATATATATATATATATATATATATATATATATATATATATATATATATATATATATATATATATATATATATATATATATATATATATATATATATATATATATATATATATATATATGTATATGTATATGTATATGTTATATGTATATGTATATGTATATGTATATGTATATGTATATGTATATGTATATGTATATGTATTGTATAATGTATATGTATATGTATATGTATATGTATATGCATATGCATATGCATATGCATATGTATATGTATATGTATATGTATATGTATATGTATATGTATATATATATATATATATATATATATATATATATATATATATATATATATATATTTATATATTTATAACTAAGATAGGGCAATAATTTTGACGCCATCGTGTTTGTCTCGTCAAGGCGCTTCGTATCATATGCATGATGACCAGGTTAGGTCAACTTCGAAATTTAACCTCAGGTCAAGGTCAAGTGGTGACCCAATTACGTCATGTTGCACATTGGGAGACGTACCTCGACGAGGCAAACACATTGATGCCAGTTTCACTTCTCTATCTTAGTTTTGTCGAGAGTTATTGGCAAAAAAAGTGTTGGTGACCTCGGGTGACCTCATCTGACCCTGTTGGGGTCACTGACAAAACTTGCACCTGGAACTTCTAGAATGTCCTATGATAACATGATCCAGAAGGAATTGGGCTGATAATTCGTATCCTCAGAATAGAAGAATTTGATATTTCCCAATTGACTTAAAATGGGAGGTCATGAAATTGACCCGACCTTAGGTCACCGATATAAAAAAAATCAGAGATAAAAGTATTGTAGGTGCTATTGCTCTTATGAAATCCTGTAAGTACGAAATCGATCGGCCAAAAACTGTGGCTGTGGTGCGCCCGGAAACATTTTCTGGAGGTGGGGTCACGTGACCCATGATGTGCGAAATTGATGGCTGTGCCAAAACGGCGGCGTTGCACGCAGCCGTTTTTCGCTATCCTCGAAAAAACCTTAAGGGGGGGCTACCCCCGGCACGGCGCGGGTTAACCCGCGAGTTACTGGGGGGAGGCTATTTTTTTACCCCCCTTCCGTTATTTTGCACTAACTCTTAAATAAACACAGGTATCGTCACCAAACTCGCAGTACCTTCTCTTACATCAATTCTACACATGTTGGCAAACGGAAAAAATATGAGGCTATGATAGGTCAACCGGGAATGACGTAAAAATAGCCCCCCCAGTAAGTTGCGTTATGCAATATACCCCAGTAACTCGCGGGTTAAGAGACGATCTGATATTCCGTATTATTGAAGATAATTCCACACCTCACACAGTACACATAGGAATTCAAAAGCATCTTAAAAGTCAAACAAATGAAGCAACATTCAAATTATGCCGCCGTTGGGTGTAAGATATTGCCGGTACATCCGCTCCTCGCTCATCCTTACCCACAAGCCACCCACCCCAACCCCACTCCTACCTCTGGCCCCGTCTCCGACTGCGCGAGCGGGCCTGTTTACGTATCTGCACGCGCACTGTTCCCGAGGTCACGTGCCTCATTCTTCAGCCGCCGGCAGCTAATGTATTCACGTTTCCCGGGAGCCGGCTAATTTCCATCAGAGTTGGCCGGCGCACTGTCAACCGCCCGGGGGTGTTGTTTGTGACGGCGAGGCGGTGGAGCGACGGAGCGGTGGTGTGAGGATTGTCTAGTGCGAGGCTTGTCTGGTGTGGGGCTGAGCTGATGATTGTTGAACCGCTCTGTCTGAAGACGTGCTCCGGTGCCGGACATGCGCGTAGATCACAAACAACTAACAAGTGGCCGGGAGTAGGTCCCCAGTATCAGGATCCCGAATTTATAGAGGGCTTCGATACGTTCACAAATTGGTCGAATGATACATTGGGATCTCTGATATGAAGTATTTTTAATCGATAGACTTACCGAGATCTACCATGACCTACCAGATCTGCTTTCAAATTGTCTGGAATCCATACAATATAGGAGCCATGCCTACTGAAAAAGGCAATATTTTTCTATAGAGGTGGATGACATCTAAATAGATAACCATCCAGAGTATTGGTCCGTGGTCGTGCCAGAAAGCAGGTAAAAATGGCAAGTTTTTTTATCATACAATGCTAGCATTTTCTAAATTTTGGGGCACATTTTTCATTCTTTATGTTTTCTTAACCAAGTGAGAGGTGAAATTGAATGAAGTTGCTCCTGCACAATGTTTGTTTGATGCTCAGAACGTCGATCTGCAGATATCTGTGACGGCTGTCAGCTCGGCCCGTCTGAGTTTACATTCCCAGTTATGTCGTCTCGCCAGTCAGTGATGAGTGATCTCACTCGGTGACTCGGTGACTCGGTGACTCAGTGACTCTGCAGGGGAAAACATGCATGCACTGCCGTTTCTCCGCGCAGATCGAAAATTAGCACCGGACGCACGCGATGATAATTCGTGATCGGCTACTCCAAACACAGTTCAGCTTCAGAGGTTCAGATGGCATTATGAGATTCTCTTTTGAACTATTTTGATCGAAGGTCGTTAATATCTTCCGAAAATGGTTGCACGCCACATGTTCCCCTGTCGCTACAGCTCAGTGCATTTCGATTCCACGAGAATGCGGTCTTTGGTGCCTGGGGCTGTAACGCAGCTTCAGCCTCATCCTGTGTCCAGCAGAGCTGAACTAAAGCAGCCAATCGCACTCCCGACGGGGCGTCTGCGTCCGGCCCGCCCCACTAAACGAATCAATAAGCTGCGCCCGCCGCCGGCTGCACTCACGCCGACACCCCCGACCGGGCGGCGAGGAGTGGCAGGATGCTACCATGGCGGTACGCAGCCTGCAGACATACCATGTCTTCGGCAGGCGCCATGGCAGGCTGTACTCAGTCCAACGCAGCCTGCAGACATACCATGTCTTCGACAGGCGCCATGGCAGGCTGTACTCAGTCCAACGCAGCCTGCAGGCATACCATGTCTTCGACAGGCGCCATGGCAGGCTGTACTCAGCCTAACTCAGCCCTCAGCCTGCAGACATACCATGTCTTCGGCAGGCGCCATGGCAGGCTGTACTCAGCCTAACTCAGCCCTCAGCCTGCAGACATACCATGTCTTCGGCAGGCGCCATGGCAGGCTGTACTCAGCCTAACTCAGCCCTCAGCCTGCAGACATACCATGTCTTCGGCAGGCGCCATGGCAGGCTGTACTCAGCCTAACTCAGCCCTCAGCCTGCAGACATACCATGTCTTCGGCAGGCGCCATGGCAGGCTGTACTCAGCCTAACTCAGCCCTCAGCCTGCAGACATACCATGTCTTCGGCAGGCGCCATGGCAGGCTGTACTCAGCCTAACTCAGCCCTCAGCCTGCAGACATACCATGTCTTCGGCAGGCGCCATGGCAGGCTGTACTCAGCCTAACTCAGCCCTCAGCCTGCAGACATACCATGTCTTCGGCAGGCGCCATGGCAGGCTGTACTCAGTCCAACGCAGCCTGCAGACATACCATGTCTTCGACAGGCGCCATGGCAGGCTGTACTCAGCCTAACTCAGCCCTCAGCCTGCAGACATACCATGTCTTCGGCAGGCGTCATGGCAGGCTGTACTCAGCCTAACTCAGCCCTCAGCCTGCAGACATACCATGTCTTCGGCAGGCGCCATGGCAGGCTGTACTCAGCCTAACTCAGCCCTCAGCCTGCAGACATACCATGTCTTCGGCAGGCGCCATGGCAGGCTGTACTCAGCCTAACTCAGCCCTCAGCCTGCAGGCATACCATGTCTTCGGCAGGCGCCATGGCAGGCTGTACTCAGCCTAACTCAGCCCTCAGCCTGCAGACATACCATGTCTTCGGCAGGCGCCATGGCAGGCTGTACTCAGCCTAACTCAGCCCTCAGCCTGCAGACATACCATGTCTTCGGCAGGCGCCATGGCAGGCTGTACTCAGCCTAACTCAGCCCTCAGCCTGCAGGCATACCATGTCTTCGGCAGGCGCCATGGCAGGCTGTACTCAGCCTAACTCAGCCCTCAGCCTGCAGACATACCATGTCTTCGGCAGGCGCCATGGCAGGCTGTACTCAGCCTAACTCAGCCCTCAGCCTGCAGACATACCATGTCTTCGGCAGGCGCCATGGCAGGCTGTACTCAGCCTAACTCAGCCCTCAGCCTGCAGACATACCATGTCTTCGGCAGGCGCCATGGCAGGCTGTACTCAGCCTAACTCAGCCCTCAGCCTGCAGACATACCATGTCTTCGGCAGGCGCCATGACAGGATGTTAACATTGCGCCAATTGGGGTCAAACTAACCGGCACTAAATTGGCAATGTTGGTGCATTAGACATTATATTAATACCGCGCCCAACTGGAGAACGACGTATTTAAGATGAGCCACTTTCGGTCTTCAAATCTCGCACATTGTTTCCCATACCCACAGGTTTCATATCGCGAACGCTGAAGGTGAAGTCGAAGCCGAAGTGTATCGAGTTTACGACTGAGATAGTCGCTTATCTCATGTATCGCGGCTGTATCGCGTCGACCGGTGCCACGGCCTTGTTGGTTCCCTCTGTTCGAAATCGAACACACGTTCTTGTTATATAGGTCGGTCAGCAGTCAAACTGATCTGCTAGTCATAATACAGTCGTAAAGGGCATACCGTTAATTAGACAAACAGTCATAACAGGCCTACAATCTTAAGTGGTGCATAACAATAACGTAATAAATCCGATAGAGGAACTAGTAATCTCTTTAAAATGTTCAAAATGACTATGATTTGATAGATTTACGTCATGCCTAAAACTCTGTGAAACTTAATATGAATATTAAGCAAAACGCAAAGAGATATCAGATAAAATTGAATTAAAATGAAATTAGCACTAGAGATACACCGATCACTTCCGCAACCCGACGAGGTGCCTCTGCTACTCAACGAAAGGTAATGGCGCAGCGGTCCTCGAAAGGTAATGGCGCAGCGGTCCTCGAAAGGTAATGATGCAGCGGTCCTCGAAAGGTAATGGTGCAGTGGTCCTCAAAAGGTAATGGTGCAGTGGTCCTCGAAAGGTAATGGTGCAGTGGTCCTCGAAAGGCATTGGGGGCAGCGGTCCTCGAAAGGTAATGTTGCAGCGGTCCTCGAAAGGTAATGGAGCAGTGGTCCTCGAAAGGTAATGGTGCAGTGGTCCTCGAAAGGCATTGGGGGCAGCGGTCCTCGAAAGGTAATGTTGCAGCGGTCCTCGAAAGGTAATGGAGTAGCGGTCCTCAAAAGGTAATGGTGCAGCGGTCCTCGAAAGGTAATGGTGGCAGCGGTCCTCGAAAGGTAATGGGGGCAGCGGTCCTACTCTGGCGACGATATTGCCGGCCGTGTTGGCATCATAATGTAACGGTAGTTCAGAATTTCGGGAGAATAGGAAAGAAAGGATAGCTTAAGACGGAGTTTCTTTGTAAAATCGTTCCTTAATTATTTAAGGAACGATTTTACAAAGAAGCTCCGTCTTAAGCTATCCTTTCTTTCCTATTCTCCCAAAATTCTGAACTACCGTTACACGGCTCTATACTCTATAATTACCTTCTGTAGATTTGGATGTGGGATCGTTTGATCAATTTAATTTTGGGGTCATATTCGAAAGCTCTAGCTATCGAATATGACCTTTATAACTTATAATGGGATTTTCTTCATATAGTTTCGTTTTCGGGAGAGGAAAGGCATCTTTCCTCTCCAGGGGAAAGGATGAGCAGTGGGCACCCTCTCTCCCGCTATAAATTATATTTCCCCGCTCTCCCATGCACTGCTTCAAAATACAATTTGAGCGTTATTGTTGAATTGGATTTTGCATTTAATTAAATTGTGCGCCGGACGGAATGATTTGTGTTTCCATGTATCATTATTTATTACGAGCGAGCGCTTCGCGCTCGCTCGTTCTTCCGTGGTTATGGGGAAAATCTGAATATGAGCCCGGCCCGTGGCGACGCTTTTGAGAAGCTCATATATCTGCAACCGCAAGTCCGATTGACACGCCGGCTTCTTTGTTGAGTAGCCCCATCCACCCTGCCCTGTTTGAGACCAGTGCCGACTCATGTGGGTGACTACCACTGCGCGTAGCGCGTGCCGCGTGACGAGTGTTGAAAAGTGTTTTCTCGCAAAAACTCTGCAACGGCTGGGCCGATTGTGTGCAAAGTTGGTGTGTGGTTAGGGATCCCTCAGCCACCACTTTCCCACAAGTCAGGGGTGGGGTACCTCTGCGCGTGCGCACGTGCACACCCCTATTCTATATCTCAGGAACGGCTCAGCCGATTGTGTTCACACCTTGTGTGTGGTTAGGGACCTCTCAGCCGCCACTTTCCCACATGTCAGGGCCTGCACAAGTCAGCCTCTGCACGTGCGCAGGTGCGCACCCTTTTTGTATCTCAGAAACTACTTGCCCGATGGAGTTGAAATTCGCCATACATTTCCTTCGCGCTCGCTCTTTCATCGCCAACTACGGCGTCTTGCTGGTAATTTAAACGTCCCAGTACGTGTTCACTGTTCCTCTTTTGATCGAGTTACAATTTTCGTTGTATTTTGAAGACGTTATGTAATACCTCATCCAGGCCTTCGAATAACATCATTCTGACTTTTTTCGGGAACCGCCCGTCATTTGTCATCTATCGTCTTTATTTGAAAGTGTCTTATGTTTACTTCTTAGCAGTCATGCATTTCATTGGCACAAACATGTCGCCTAAACGACGTTGTATTATCCCACGAAACTTATGGGATACAAATCGTGTTTTGAATTCTGCCAAGTCATCATATGTCAGCCAATTTACGAGCGGACACTCCAAATGACGTCTCATCAGTCTCCTGACCTTGTCATCTACGTCACAACAGCCGCGGTATATGACCTCTTACGTCACTGCCGCGCTACATATGACGTCACGCAGTAGTGCTGGAGGCCGTGGTGATAAGAGGCGGAGGCTGGCTGGGCCATATGGCGGCTAGTCAGACCTTGAGCAGGAGTTTCTCCTAAGTGACGAACAAACAATCGAAGATATTGCAGTAGTTAAAAAATGAATTTGTCCCTGGTTGGGAGGGGGGGGGGGGGGCGGTTTAAACGTGATTGATTATGTAGTGGCATGTGCACTATTTGTCAATTGTTATACCTAAATTGCTATTGAAATACTAACTTGCCAATTTGTCCGAACGTTGGTCAACATAATATTTCGGATAAGAAAGCATGATTAAATAACGGGAATGAGGAGCGAGCCAGCGTAAGCTGAATAACGTGACCGGATGGGAGCGTACCCAAACATCCTAAACATCCTATACGGAGTCGCATGGGTTACCACACGGCTGTGATGTGTCAGACGGTAGCTGGTACTCTGCTACTGCTGACTGCTGACTGACAGACACACCGTGAACACACCATGGCGCCGCTCTGCCCCAATCGTGACACGGCCGCGCTGCCTGGCTGGCTCCCCCCCCCCCCCCCCCACCCCACCCCACCCACCCCACCCCACCCAGAACCACACCATGAACACTGGCGCCGATCTGCCCCAATCGTAACACGGCCGCGCTGCCTGGCTGGCTCCCCCCCCCCCCCCCACCCCCCCCCCCCCCCCCACCCCCCCCCCCCCCCCCACCCCCACCCCACCCAGAGCACGCCACCACGGCCCCGGCCTCCGTCCCCCACCCGGCCCTGCCGAGCCGAGCCAGGGCACATCCCGATCGACAGCCGTTGGCTGGCTCCTGGCGCAGTCGGACGGCCCAACTGTCAGTTCAAAGTCGAGGCCGACCAGCCCAGACAGACACGGCGAGCGACGGTTACCGCCGGCCCGGTCCGCAGCTCAGGCTCACTCATTCTGAGGTCCTCGTCCGTCTGCACCGGCCGTCGCTACTCGCTGGAGCATCGTGCCGTCTGGCGGGCTCAGAGAGCATCGTGCCGTCTGGCGGGCTCAGAACCCGTCTACTTTCATCTGGAGTCGTGACAATGGACGGAGATGCCATCACCATTAGCTCGCTAACAAACAAACAGGCCCTCGGTAGGCCTGAGAGAGCCCTCGGAAGGCCTGAGACTTCAACATAGGCCTGTCCGACGTTTTTTTGGCGACCGTTTAGAGGCCCTGCAAACTATAGTGGCCTAAATTCGAGGAGATACCATTTCGCGCCATTTTTGTTGTTGTTGGGGAGGGGACTTTGACCGAAGGGGCCCCTGGGTTTCTTTGCCCCCCCCCCATCCGAAAATACCTTCGGCCGCCACTAGATATACCCTGAGAGCGACTGTGGTGTTTACTCATAGTCTCATCAGTTTACTCATAGTCATAGTTTGCTCACCACTCGTGTGAATACACCGAAAGCTCCGCCCGCTGGCTCCACTACTGTGCGGCGGACTCGCAGTTATAGTACCGGGTACCCGCAGTGTTGTACCGCTTGGTGGCACTGCAGCATGCAGTTTACTCAGTGTGTGACCTTCACGCAGTTCTGATGATATCAGCTCTGCTCTGCAGCTGACTAGCTAACGAGCCCGCAGACCGCAGACCAGACCCGCCCCCTCACCACACGCCGCCGCCGCCGCCGCCGCCGCCGCCGCCCCCGCCCCCGCCGCCGCCGCCGCCGCCGCCCGTCGGGTCGGTCCGGCCAGCTGCGTTGCCGCCCCCGCCGCCGCCGCCGCCCGTCGGGTCGGTCCGGCCAGCTGCGTTGCCGCCGCCGCCGCCGCCCCCGCCGCCGCCGCCGCCGCCGCCCGTCGGGTCGGTCCGGCCAGCTGCGTTGCCGCCCCCGCCGCCGCCGCCGCCCGTCGGGTCGGTCCGGCCAGCTGCGTTGCCGCGCGGTCGATGACTCATCCTCGCCTAATTCTGGCGTCACACTCCCCCGGCCACACAGAAATGCTGACGTTTGTTGCGAGGCTGCAGCGGGGCCGATTGCTGCAATGCTGCACGCGCTGTGAGACGGCGCGTGTCGCGGTCCTGCGGTAGGGGACGGAGGCCTCAGACAGCCGTGACCTCCAGGGCGGTCCCCCGGTGACGTCCTGTGACCTTTGCCGCTTTGGGACGGTTCCTGGGAACGGGCGCGGTGCCAAGAGATGAAGTCAGTCCAGAGATGACGTCAGTCGGCGGCGGCTGCAGTTCCGAGACTCGTGTGGGCGCTGATAGAGACTGGTAGGAAGAAGGCGAACAATGATGGTCGATATTTACAACTACGCATTTGTTCATGTGGGTACAAAACACGTAGTCTGCGCATCATAACAATGCGTATAACATAACTCTGAGACCACAAACATGCCAAAGCATTCCCCAGCTCAGGATGTACCAGACACTCACGAGACCTGACGGATTCGCTTAGGCTGTTGATCAGCCTGGCATGACTCCAGTTTAGCCGCTGGCTGCCGGTCCGGTCAGACCCGACCGCTGTGTTTACGGCGGCGGCAGCGGCTGGGCCGCGTCACTCGGCGATTGACGGCCCGATGGATGAACGGATCGGCCCCGCCCCACCCCAGCTGGCCGCGCCTGAGCTCTGACGTCACCCACAAACACTCATACAGACACAGGTGTAACCTCAGCGGTCAGCAGTTCAGCCAGGACAGGTGCACTGCGCTGTCCTGGCGTGAAGCATAGTACATCCCATAGTAAGGCAGGTAACAATGACCTCTTTCCGCTAGTTTTCAAAGCTCCCTCTCCTCCCCCTCTCTGTCTCTCGTCTCTCTTACTCGCTCTCTTGTATGGTCTTTGTTCCAAACTAATTCATGACGTTGTATGACCTCTTATTTATTTTATCATCTCCAGTTGAACGCCAGACATGATTCTTCCATCATTGTTCATTGTCTGCGTCTGCTGTGTGTGACGCGTTTTTTGCTCGCGCTGGCTGGCGCCGGGAAGTGGTTCAATATAGGCCACGCCGGGGTGGCGAGGCGACGGAAGCTTTGTTCCGCTGGTGTGAGCTGCTTCGCTCGCCGCCGCCGCCGCCGCCGCCGCCGCCTCCGCCGGCCTCTGCGGCTTCCGTCCGAAGTTCGCCGAAGTTCTCTCCGCAGCGCTGCTGGCCGCGTTTTTCTGAACATGACGTCACAACGTACCGTCATCAGTCCATCCGACGTCATCAGTCCATCCGCCGCCGCTGCTCCCTCGGCTCTGATCCGCCAAAGGTTACACCCATCAAGCCAGTTAAGGGAGGCAGGATAGGGATCGGTGAGCAACACGTCAGCCGTCACACGAGAGAGCCAGCACGTCACACATGCCATCACAGCAGAGCTAGCACGTCACACATACTGCACCGCAATGCCTGCTCGGTATACATGACAAATATGCATCCAATCAAGTATTTGTGGTTACAATTTCCTCACCCCTCGCTACGGTGTTGCGCCTTAATCGTAATCAGCTGTTTATCACAATGGAAACACAATTCTAAAGAATAGTGTTATCCAATGTTGAACCAACCTTCGGTTACCCTGCTGACGGTGCAAGCCAGTTATCAGTGTAGATCAACAGTAGCCAGTTATCAGTGTAGATCAACAGTACCCCTTCCCCACACCCCGTCCCCCAGCCGACCTGACCGCTGACGAGTGCAAGCCAGTTATCAGTGTAGATCAACAGTACCCCTTCCCCACACCCCGTCCCCCAGCCGACCTGACCGCTGACGAGTGCAAGCCAGTTATCAGTGTAGATCAACAGTACCCCTTCCCCACACCCCGTCCCCCAGCCGACCTGACCGCTGACGAGTGCAAGCCAGTTATCAGTGTAGATCAACAGTACCCCTTCCCCACACCCCGTCCCCCAGCCGACCTGACCGCTGACGAGTGCAAGCCAGTTATCAGTGTAGATCAACAGTAGCCAGTTATCAGTGTAGATCAACAGTAGCCAGTTATCAGTGTAGATCAACAGTACCCCTTCCCCACACCCCGTCCCCAGCCGACCTGACCGCTGACGAGTGCAAGCCAGTTATCAGTGTAGATCAACAGTAGCCAGTTATCAGTGTAGATCAACAGTAGCCAGTTATCAGTGTAGATCAACAGTACCCCTTCCCCACACCCCGTCCCCCAGCCGACCTGACCGCTGACGAGTGCAAGCCAGTTATCAGTGTAGATCAACAGTACCCCTTCCCCACCCCGTCCCCCAGCCAACCTGACCGCTGACGAGTGCAAGCCAGTTATCAGTGTAGATCAATAGTACCCCTTCCCCACCCCGTCCCCCAGCCGACCTGACCGCTGACGAGTGCAAGCCAGTTATCAGTGTAGATCAACAGTACCCCTTCCCCACCCCGTCCCCCAGCCGACCTGACCGCTGACGAGTGCAAGCCAGTTATCAGTGTAGATCAACAGTACTCCTTCCCCACACCCCGTCCCCCAGCCGACCTGACCTCTGACGAGTCCGTCTGTCGACATGAGCCCCGTCAGCACGCCTCACAGTCACCTCTCACCCGTCCCTCTGTTCAGCAGGTTCACCGGTAATCAGATCGCCTTTGAGGACTCGTACGGGTCCGAGTCCGAGTCGGATGACGATGACGTCACACCCGCGCTGCAGGGCGGCTCTCCCTCCAACCAGCGTCAACTGGACTGGTCCAACAAACCGGCGCTGACCGATTCGCCCCGCTCCGCCCAGCGCCAGCTCGGCTGGTCCAACAAACCAGCGCTGGCCGACTCGCCCCGCTCCGCCCAGCGCCAGCTCGGCTGGTCCAACAAACCGGCGCTGCCGTGGCGGCCGGCTCCGCGGGCCGACTCGGTCGAGCCGACGCCGCAGGTCGAGATCACTGAGGTGCCCGCGGAGGAGTCGGTGCGGCGCCACAAGCAGCTGTGCCGCTTAGGTCAGCCGGGGTCACGGACAGGGGCGGCTCCAGGGGCGGCTCCAGGGTCGGCGGTGACACCGCTGCCGTGGCGCTCCGCCGTCCGTCCGCCGTCCCTGGCGCCCTCCGAGGCGCCCTCGGTGGACTCGGAGGGTGACGCCGAGCCGGGGGACGCCGGATCCGAGCAGGTGGAGAGGCAGCGGAGAGAGCGGCTCCGGAAGATCGCCACAGAGCTGCTCACCACCGAGAGGAAGTACGTCCAGGAGCTGCACCTCATAGACCAGGTGAGTAACGTGACGGCGATATACAGGGGGACGTATCGGCTCTATACGGGGTACACTCGGTGCAGCAATGATACGGTGGGACCTTGTTTCGAGACCATCACAACGCGTGTACAATGTCCACTTCGAACAAAGGTGACCAATTGACCCTTGAAGTTGATTAGGCTGCTCTGCACTCCGTCATTAGTCACGGTATGGCACATATGACAAGGCGGCGCGCGATAACGGCATGGACAAGTACGTGTCATATTCTGGGAATTGAACTGAGTGATTGGGTGAAGTGCGGACTGAATATATCATAAATCATGAATATATCACCGATCTGTAAAATTCCACATGCGAGAACATAAAATAAGTGATCTTCAAATGGCAATCGATTTTAAACCATTATCGTCTTCTCCATTAAAGGAAATAGTTCACCTTCAACATTAGTTTTAAACTGAGATAGCAGTTTTGTAGCCCGTGTTGGGAAACCCCTATCTGCAAGTTTTCTTGACTGAAAAGACTCCCCAGCCGAATATATTTGAGTTTTTGGCGAAGGAATGCGGTGCTGGCGAAAGAATGTTGTACTTGTTCTAGCCCGGGCAGAGGCTATACCATCAGCCAAATCAGCTTGCAGCTGGTGCTAGCAAGCGAATCGCCGGCCGCCGGTTGGAACATCTCCAATGCGAGTCTATCTTTACGCGACTACTTTCGAATCTGATTGGCTGAACCATTTTTTTACATTCGCGTGACGTCAGGACTCTGACTCAGAGAGTATGCATATCGTTTTGATAAACAATACCAATTTACGGCCTTCTGTCCTGAATCGGCGCGATATAAGGCCATTTTTGACAATATAAAAATAAATTGTATTAAAAATATAATCAATTCGTGTTGGGTAAAAATTTTCCAAGGTGAACTATTTCCTCTAACAGTAAACATAATCAGGCCGGGGTGACGAGTGCCTTCCTATATCAAACGCTGATGATCTTCCCAAATACCTACTTATGGACTTTGATGTATGCCTTATCCGTTCTGAGGAGCAGGGCTGCGGAGTCGATCGGTTTTCAAGTAGCTCCGACTCCGACTCCGACCCTCCGGAGTCGGCTCCGACTCCGACTCCGACTCCGACTCCGAAATCGACACCGGTCATTAATTAGCTGAAGCTATTATCAACAGGCACAAGAAGAAACTACCCGCAGCAAAAATGGACCATTTCAAGATTGGAGCTCATTTAAAGGAAAATATAGTAGTTACATGAAATAGTTAGACATTGTCTGACCATGACATTCTGTTTTTAAAATATCGGAAGTCCAAAAAATAGAAGTCGCCAGGTCTTGTGACAACCCTACCAACCACATGGATGTTAGACAATAATTAAATGCTATAGTTAATTAATTCGGCAACGCTTAACTCGCCTGAGCAAGCTATAGCAGTACATACGTCAATTTCAACCATTTTCTTCGGCAGATTGATTACTGGTGATCGTTATTTACATTTCTGGGGGTGGCATTTTGGATCTGCATCCGACGACACACCACAGCCTATATTTCACCCACCGCGGTACAAAGCTCATGATTGAAAATCATTAGATGGCAAGATATTCGAAGCAAACAAAGGCGAAGGGGCATGCTTTACTTTTTAGTCATCGCCACCGGTGGTTCACTCAAATGCACCGGAAACATGCTTTGCTTATGCGCTGCCCATGACTGACAGCCGGAGTCGGGGTCGGCACAAATTTGCCGACTCCGACTCCGACCAGAATCACAGACTCCGACCGACTCCGACTCGGACTCCGCAGCCCTGCAGTGACCAGAACCTTAGAAGGTTATGACATCAGATATGGTGAGGGAAACGTATTTCCCACTTCATGTATACCATCGCCGCCTGGCGCATCGTAACGCATAGTAGGCCATTCGTAGCATGCGAGCGTCCCAATTAGGGTCAAGGCTTCTCAGAGCACGCTTGAGTGTTTGTTGCGTGCACCAGACGACAAAACTCCACGATGGAGAAAATAACAAACGGCATTGCATGCTGAGATGCCGTGAGCTTTTGAGGACGTCGTTAAGCAAGACGCGATGTCGTTAGGCAAGACGGGGTTTAGGCAAGACGGGGTTTATCACTCGATACTGACACCTAAGAAGACAGCGTCTGCATGACAATAGGAATTCAAGAAGATATATTATTTGCCCTCATAATTTTGCTCCATTACAACTTGACGCCACTGAAGATGATAGTTTGTTCTATAGCCTTATTTCCCTTTCCAAGCACTTGCGATTTCATTTTTTTTTGGGAATGCTTCTCCTTTTTGAAAGTTGTCAAATATACGGTGGTTGTAGTCGAACATATGAAGTAAGTGCTGCTGAAAACGATGGTGATATTTTTTATCTCGGAAAGTCACTTAACTTTATACAAATTAAGGTTTTACATTTTAGATGATGACGTCATTATTGAGCTATAGACCGCCGCTGATTGGCTTACAAAGTGGGATTGGCTGACAAAGTGGCTGTCAGCCAATCAACGGCGGCACTAGCCTAGACCCCATTTTGCAAATGGGAAATTAAATTGCTTAAAAACGGCTAAGTTTTTGGGAAAATGACCTTTGTATTGTCGGCATTTTAACAACAGCCAAAGATAATGGCTATCTCAGCTCAAAAACAATACAAAGGTGAAACATTCCCTTTAAGTAGCGGCTTATTTAAAAACACAGCTTTGCTTTTATCTGGTGATGTTTAATTTGACCATTGCAAAATATATTTTGCCTTCGTACCTACAATATATACAAACAATAATTTATATCCTAATAAGATAATACATTTAATTTAACAACATATTTTAATATTTCCGAATAATATAATTTACCCTATGCAATGTGGTGACTTTAACACTTATTCGCATTTTCCGAAAAAGGAGCAGTCTGGTTTTAAGAAAGTAATGCCATTGATTACCGGCTCACTGCGATACACAGTTAATGAATCGGCTTCTGTTCGTGCAGTGTTTATTACCTAGCCTTACTGTCTGTTGCTCTTCTTATCCTGTGAGGAGCACTGTAAACACACAGGGCGCGGCTGCGCCGGCGGAGCGTGCATCTGACGTGGTGATGGAGCGATCACCGCTGACCGTGAAGGTCAGCACGATGTACTTACGATCACCGGACCGGCGGCCTCCACACACCGACGGTCACCTACGGGGCCAGCACAGTATGGTCTACCGGGCCAGCACAGCACAGTAATATAGCTCGACACACCGACGGTCACCTACGGGGCCAGCACAGTATGGTCACTCCCGGGTGACTGTCGACTGTCGAGTGTCGGTCACCGTCCTCATCACCCTGTCTGTAGCTGGTCTCCCGCTCCGGCCCGCCACTGACCGCCCGTCTTCGTCCTCCCGCAGATATTCCGCCGCCGCGTGGAAGAGGAGAACCGGGTGCAACACATGTTCAACAACGACGTCGCCACGCAGATGTTCCTCAACATCCAGTCGATCCACCAGTTCCACCGGGAACACCTGCTGCCCGAGCTGGAGGCGCGCCTCACCGACTGGGACAGCGATCCACGGATAGGTGAGTTTGGCCCCAGGCAGCGACTGGGACAGGGACGCCTGGGTAGGTAAGCCTGGTCTCCCACTGAGACAGCGACCCGCGGACGGGTGTGTTCGCATCGGCGTTTGAGACCGCGACTCCCGGATAGGTGAGTCCGGCTTCAGACGACAGCTGGGACAGTGGCGCCGGATAGGCTAGGCTTCTTATGCTCCCTATTCCTATGGTTCTTATTGTCAGCGTCCTAAGCCTCTCGGTGACGGCGGCGGCGCGATAGCGTGACCACATATAGGGCCGCCTCTGGGGGACATCAGCGCACATTACGAGTTACGACACATTTCGGTGAGCTCATCGTATACGGCGACTTGCGACAGCTGGTGCTGGGTGCGGTAGACCGGAAACGCGGTCAGTTGGCGTCACCACGCGCAGATGACGGGCAGAGCGTGTTCCGAGGTCTGTCTGGGAAACGTCTGCTGCGGACCGCCGCCGCGCCACAGTGGAGGTCTGAGGTCTGAGGTCACACAGCGACAGTCCACAGCACGGCTGTCGTCGGTGCGTGGCCGCAGCCGCAGGCACGGGACATAATGCATACAGAAGGGGAGAGCAAAGCTGAGCTCGAAGGCTATGAGTAAAGAAGAAAGGTGATGTTCGATCCTGTGTTTTTATTAAATAATTTTGGCGTAATGGTGAATGATTTGGTGTACAGTTGAGAGGACAGCCAGTCTCGACCATTCGCCAGTCACCACCGACCCCCACACGGCACTCTTGCCTAACCGTTAAATAGCATAAGGTGTTACGGTATCATTTTGAATTGTATATATCATCTGATTGCGTGTTTAGGTAAGGCATCAACGCAATGAGTTCGGAAATTAGTGGAAAGAGCAGAGCCGAGAAAGGTCGGGCGGGAGAAAGGGAGAGAACAGAGAGGGAGGGGAGGGAGGGAGGGAGGGAGGGAGGGAGGGAGGGAGGGAGGGAGGGAGGGAGGGAGGGAGGGAGGGAGGGAGGGAGGGATGGATGGATGGATGGATGGATGGATGGATGGATGGATGGATGGATGGATGGATGGATGGATGGATGGATGGATGGATGGATGGATGGATGGATGGATGGATGGATGGATGGATGGATGGATGGAGGGAGGGAGGGAGGGAGGGAGGGAGGGAGGGAGGGAGGGAGGGAGGGAGGGAGGGAGGGAGGGAGGGAGGGAGGGAGGGAAGAATGGGTAGAGCGGAGAGAGAGAGAGGAGAGCGGGAAGGGGATAAGTTGAAGAAAGTGTCTGTCCGTGCTGCAGCCCGTTGAAGGCTGTTTTGCACCGCAGTCTGCCTCGGTACGAGTCTGCAGTTGATCTGGTGCATTACAGCGGGGCTGACTGACCGCGGACCTGCAAATGAGCCTCTCTAGGTCTCTCTGAGCCGAGCCGACACCAGCCGACCATGTCGTCTCCAATGACTCCAATGACCGACAGTGTGTCAAGGTCCGGCCGGCGGGCTGGAATGGGTGACTGCCGGGGGGGGGGGGGGGGGGTACGTGAGTCCGGAGTGTCCGGTGCCCGGTGGATGACAAGCGAGCTACGGCAGCCGCTTCCTGCACCTGCTTCAGGGCCGTGTGGTACCCCCAGACTACAGCGCTGCTCCGAGGAACGGCCTGCAGCGGGGCCGGTCTCCTACCAGCTGATTCCTTTCTGACCTCCTCCCGACCTCCCCCTGACCTCGTTTCTAAGCCTCTGTCCTGATCCCGAGCCGTCCACCTTCACCCCAGCTCCAACTCTCCCCTCCCGTCTGTTCTGAGACCCATCTGCAGAGGGGAGGGAAACAGACACGGCATCCCAGCGGTTCAGGGCAGACAGCTTCCTTAGGCTGTCGCGTCACTGGTGGCGGCGGGACTCACACTGCAGGTGTGGCCGGCTGCCACGGGGGTATCGCACGAGGTCGTTACGCCGGCTGCCACGGGGGTATCGCACGAGGCCGTCACGCCGGCTGCCCCCGGGCCAGAGTATCGCACGAGGCCGTCACGCCGGCTGCCCCCGGGCCAGGGTATCGCACGAGGTCGTCACGCCGGCTGTCCCCGGACCAGGGTATCGCACGAGGCCGTCACGACGGCTGCCCCCGGGCCAGGGTATCGCACAAGGTCGTCACGCCGGCTGCCCCGGGCCAGGGTATCGCACGAGGCCGTCACGCCGGCTGCCCCCGGGCCAGGGTATCGCACGAGGCCGTCACGCCGGCTGCCCCCGGGCTAGGGTATCGCACGAGGCCGTCACGCCGGCTGCCCCCGGGCTAGGGTATCGCACGAGGCCGTCACGCCTGCTGCCCCCCGGCCAGGGTATCGCACGAGGTCGTCACGCCGGCTGTCCCCGGACCAGGGTATCGCACGAGGCCGTCACGCCGGCTGCCCCCGGGCCAGGGTATCGCACAAGGTCGTCACGCCGGCTGCCCCGGGTCAGGGTATCGCACGAGGTCGTCGTACCACGTGCGGCCGACTGACAGCTGTCCGACTCTGATGAACACTGACCAGCCAGCGGTACGTCACACGCTCAGAGACGCTCAGAGACCCTCACATCAGCTGACAGGTGACGCAACATATCTACGCAGAAAAATGGACGACGTTTACGCGCCTATCAGATGTCCCTCACGCGCACAGTTGAAGGTTTCCTCGTATTCTGCCATAATTCGCGATTTTTGCAGGTAACGGTAGTCCAGAAGGAGCATATCGCCCGGAATCGCTCAATGCAGCTTGTCCGAACACGGTGCATGAACACGCAGTTACGTCACTGGGATCCACGCTTCTGATTGGTCACCAACTACGCAGACCTTGTGATGACGTCACGGCGTTATCTAATGATTATCGACCATATAAGACCGAGCCGCTAGGGTGGGGTGGATTAACACCCATCACAGAGGGGAGAAACGTCGCACATGCAACAGTCTAGCGCAGCACACATCAAACATGACCCGATTGGTTTATTGACAGTGACGTCATTGTCCTCCACGCTGGCCGTCGCTAATCCGGGTGATATGAGGCCCAATAGAGACAGCGGCGCAATATTGACAAGACAGCGGCCAACACATACTTGCACGATGCGGGCAAACAAAGCCGGAGCTGGAGCCAGCGGCTGGCGTGGCTTGCTTAGCGAATTTTCCTCCTCCAAAGCTCCAGAGTAAACAAAACGGAGGCGAAGAGCATGGCAGCCGGCACTACAAAGTCATCGCGATTATTTACCGATTCCACACAGCTGGAGTAGGGATGGCAAAATAAGTGAACGTATGTACGTCTAACTCAGACATTTACGTATACACGTCTGCCTCGCCGGGTAGACAATGTAGGCTGAAATGATCCTCCACTGGAACAGGCCCGATGTAGGCTGAAATGATCCTCCACTGGAACAGGCCCGATGTAGGCTGAAATGATCCTACACTGGAACAGGCCCGATGTAGGCTGAAATGATCCTCCACTGGAACAGGCCCGATGTAGGCTGAAATAATCCTCCACTGGAACAGGCCCGATGTAGGCTGAAATGATCCCCTCCACTGGAACAGGCCCGATGTAGGCTGAAATGATCCTACACTGGAACAGGCCCGATGTAGGCTGAAATGATCCCCTCCACTGGAACAGGCCCGATGTGGGCTGAACTAATCCTCCACTGGAACAGGCCCGATGTAGGCTGAAATGATCCCCTCCACTGGAACAGGCCCGATGTAGGCTGAAATGATCCTACACTGGAACAGGCCCGATGTAGGCTGAAATGATCCTCCACTGGAACAGGCCCGATGTAGGCTGAAATGATCCTACACTGGAACAGGCCCGATGTAGGCTGAAATGATCCTACACTGGAACAGGCCCGATGTAGGCTGAAATAATCCTCCACTGGAACAGGCCCGATGTAGGCTGAAATGATCCTACACTGGAACAGGCCCGATGTAGGCTGAAATGATCCTCCACTGGAACAGGCCCGATGTAGGCTGAAATAATCCTCCACTGGAACAGGCCCGATGTAGGCTGAAATGATCCCCTCCACTGGAACAGGCCCGATGTAGGCTGAAATGATCCTACACTGGAACAGGCCCGATGTAGGCTGAAATGATCCCCTCCACTGGAACAGGCCCGATGTAGGCTGAAATAATCCTCCACTGGAACAGGCCCGATGTAGGCTGAAATGATCCCTTCCACTGGAACAGGCCCGATGTAGGCTGAAATGATCCTACACTGGAACAGGCCCGATGTAGGCTGAAATGATCCTCCACTGGAACAGGCCCGATGTAGGCTGAAATGATCCTACACTGGAACAGGCCCGATGTAGGCTGAAATGATCCTACACTGGAACAGGCCCGATGTAGGCTGAAATGATCCCCTCCACTGGAACAGGCCCGATGTAGGCTGAAATGATCCTCCACTGGAACAGGCCCGATGTAGGCTGAAATGATCCTACACTGGAACAGGCCCGATGTAGGCTGAAATGATCCTACACTGGAACAGGCCCGATGTAGGCTGAAATGATCCTCCACTGGAACAGGCCCGATGTAGGCTGAAATGATCCTCCACTGGAACAGGCCCGATGTAGGCTGATAATAACAATTGCATAAGGTCTATGATTGGTTAAGACGAAATCGGGGGGAAAATACGCCACACTGCTGAAAACGTGAGATAATGAGCCGGCTAAAGTCTGGGGGGTGAAATGACCATTTTGCCCCCCCCCCCCCCAGGATTTTCGACTAGGGCTTTTGGGTACCCTGCCCCGCAATCCACCGCCCCTGCTCTACACATCCCAACATCATCATTATGACCAAGTACGGCTTCAACAGAATTATCATCCAACATCGTATATTTCCCGACGAAAGTGATAACAGTAAAGTTTGTGGGACGAATATTTCGTAGGCATTTGATGGCCTAGAGAAGGTCACGGACATGAATCGTGAATGTTTGAGCGACGGGACTTTTGACCTTTGCTACACGCTTCTACCACCGTCCTGCCCTCCCTGCCCCTCTTGGCATTTATTTATTTATTTATTTATTTATTGTACATCGTGGGATTATCTCCTCTAATGGACCGAGGTCCGGGGGCTATTCTTAATCCCGAATCAAGAAACGTAGGGTGTATACAAACAGTGGATATAATATCATTCACACGCACATATTCCCAGTCAGGTACATATACAATAGATGCGTCGCTCTACTCCTTCGTCGGTAGCAGGCGCTTCTTCAGCGTATGTTTGAACGACGTCACTGACACGGTCGCAAGTTCAGGTGGCAGCTCATTGTAGAGCTTAGCTGCGTGATACACAAACTGACGCTTGCCCGCAGCAGAGCCGGTGATGCGAGGCAGACTGAGCAGATGGTCTTGCCTAGTACTGCGCACACGATCAGCACGCTCTCGGTTCGTGTAAAACTGCGAAGCCAGATACTCTGTTTGACTGGTGATCCGGATCCGATGAAGTGAGGCCAAAGTCTGGTGATAAAATAAGTCCGCAGACGTGAGCCAGCCTAGCTCTTCCCTAGCAGCCGAGATGGGGTCGAACTTTCTTTTTCCTGAGATTATGCGAGCGGCAAAGTTGATGATCTTTTGAACTGCTGCGATATTTTTAGCCGAACCGTTTCCAAAGATAGTGAGGCAGTACCGAATGTGAGAAAAGACCAGTGCGGATACGATGACAGGCAGGATCTCAGGTGGAAGCTGGTGACGGAGCTGAGCTATTCCCGCCAAAATGCCCATGCATTTCTGGCTGACGAAGGTCACGTGGTAGTTCCAATTGAGGCAGCGGTCGAATATCACCCCCAGATTCTTTGCCTCACTGCACGGAGTAAGCGCGACGTCGCGGAATTTAACAGTGAATGCCGGTAAGGTGCGGAGATTTTTACGCGTTCCGATCGGGAGCAGTTCAAATTTAGTTGCGTTCACCTTCAGACCATTTGCACAGAAATAGTCATCCAGTGAGGCCAGGACTGATTCTAGACGGGCGATGAGACCGGGCAAGTCAGATTTAGGGCCAGAAACGAAAATTTGGGTGTCGTCGGCGTACTGGACAACAAATGCTCCAGCTGCGTGAAGGCTGAGGTCATTTGTGAAGATAGTGAAGAGCAGGGGCCCCAGTGAGGATCCCTGGAAGACCCCTTGGTCGATAGGTCGCGGGTCCGAGATCTGTTTGTTGTTGGCCGAATCGGTGAAACTCACGCTTTGAGTGTGCCCAGAGAGATAATTTTCGAACCAGCTTGTCTCGATGCAGTGAAGCTGCAATTTGGCTATCAATTTGGAGTGGCTGATGACGTCAAATCCCTTACTCAGATCAATCAGGCAAAGAATCGAAATTTGGCTCTGATCCATGGCCGAGAGCGCACGGTCCGATATGCTGAGAAGGGCGGTTTCCGTGGAGTGGCGCGGTCTGAATCCGTGCTGGGTTGGAGTCAGAAGGTGATTAGTAGAGAGGAAACTGTGCAGTTGGGTCTGGACGAACTTTTCCACGATTTTGGAGATGACCGGAACTAGTGAAATGGGTCGGTAGTTGGACGGGTTCTCGGAGTCACCTGACTTGAAAACTGGATGGACGAGGGTATGTTTCCAGACAAGTGGGATTTCTTTTCGAGTGATACTTGCGTTGATGATATGCAAAAGGATGGAGCCGATGATGTCAGCATTTGACTGCTGACGACTGCTGACGCAAACTGGGCATATTTACACCAGCAACACCCAATTGTTGACAACCAGCAGAACTTAACCTTTATATTTCCATAACTCGTAAACTTCAATAACCTGTCAATTACCATGCCCTTTAAATGTGATCGTCTGTGACCCCTCCGAGGTACGGTGCGTGGCTCGCTTCCTATGCAGAGCGTGTCGTGAGAAATCACTGACATTTTTATTTCTTCGCGTGAGACGAATTTTACGTCACGACGTGAGCGGCGTGACGTAAACTGACGTGAGCGGCGTCTGCGCCGATTATATACAGCATAAACAGACCGCGGGAACCCGCACTGATATTTGTGTCAATATCTGTTTGACGTCTGTTGCTAAAAATATAAGTGGTTTGAAAGTAGTTCACGGGTAGTTCGTATTCCCTCCTCGTTTTCAGAGAGGATTAAATATCACTGCAAACTATTATTTGTTCTGTGTTATTTCTCATACGGAGCATTCCGCGACAAATCGACTGAGGAGTGGCACGCTCATATCACCGATATTGACTTAACCCTCGCCCTACGGGGGGCTGACAGCCCCCCTGAGGTTTCTCTTGAATAACTTTTACACATGCGGCGAATCTTGCTGAAATTTTCGGTAGCTGAGTTTACAACAATTATACGTAAGCTGTAAAAATTTATTTGAAATTAGTCGAGCAGTTTGGGAAATAATCATGTTTTGATGACGTCATGTTGGTGGAAAAACGATACATATTTGAAAAATGGTAGACAACTGAGTTTTAAAGGAAATTGCAAACGCAATTGACCAAAGATACAAAATGGCATTCTCTTTAAAATGGAAATTTCGGATGTTCAAAATTTTGGGTTTTTGACCCCTACTTTTTTTAAAATCCCCACAAAATAAAATTTTCAAAGATGTTAGAAAAACCGGAATAAATGTGAGAGAACCGAGCATGGACAATACCCTTACCAAATTTCAAAGCAATATCTTTATTTTTGACTGAGTGATGACCCCCTAAGTGTAAGAAACTGATGACGTCATTTTTTTAATAACTTTTGTTGATTTTTTTTGACAAGATACGAACAAATAATTACCTTTTCTGCATTTCTGGGCCAAGACTGGTCTAGGAACATACCTTTTTATTTACATTGATTAATTTCTCATTTTGAGGTTTTCTGAAGAGCAAAATCGCGGTTTTGGACATGGTAAATCCGAGGTCATTCACTTGACCTGGAAGGTCACCCGTTGACCTGAAACATAAAATTCACATACTGTTAGATTCCTCTCATGACGGGCAACATGCTGATTCTTGCCGCATTGCTCTAAGGTGCTTGGTTTGGAAGTTAACAGGAGGGCCTGTCAGCCCCCCCCCCCGTAGGGCGAAGGAGAAAAAGCTCCCGTAGGGCGAGGGTTAACACGAGCACTGCCTCTAACACGAGCATTGATTTCCGCCCCCTCCGGTTTTTCAAGAATAGCGGGAAAATGGCGGTCCACAGCGCCGCTAAATTTGGCACAGCTATTTGGGCATTAATTACCCACATGGTGTGGAATTGTTTTCCTCGGGTCATCTCAGGTCAGGTCAACAGGTTACGTCAAGTGACTTTAACTCCAAAAATGTTGGTGGTCGTACCAAAGTCAGTGTTTGTCCGATATATTTGAAACTTGCAGGATTTCATAGGGTCATAAGTACCCACAGTTATTTTATCTCAAATTTGTGTATTGGTGACCTAAGGTCAGGTCAATTCCGCGACCTTCTCATTATAAGTAAATGGGAAAATATACAAATACTTCCTATTCAGAGAATATGCATTTTATCAGGCCAATTATTTCAGAATCATGTTATTTTAGCGTATTCTGAATGACTCATGTGCAGTTGTTGCAGTTGCGCAGTTGTGGAGTTGCTCAGTGACCTCTGCAAGGTCAGTTAAGGTCATTTGAGATCACCAGCAATTTTTCCAATAACTCTCGATATAATTAAGATAGATACGTGCGAATGACACCCTGGTGCTGTGTTTGTCTCGTCGAGTCGCATCGCCCCATATGCAACACGACCTACCTGGGTCACCAAATGACCTTGACATTAGGTCAAATTTTGAAGTTGAATTAACCAGGTCACCATTAATATGTTTCGAAGCGCCTTGACGAGAGAAACACGATGGTGTTACAATTACTGATATATGGTCAACTAATAAAAAGTTACTCATGACAAACTTTTCGAGAAAGCAAAGATGTCATCGTGACATTTAATAACTTCTGGAGTGGAGCCTTAACTGTTTACCTGATATAAAATTGTATGACACCAAGTGCGATTGCGTTTTTCATGAGATTTCGTGTTTTCCCGTTTGTTTCTAGCTGTTATAGTTCCCGGGATATTTAGGGGTTTCTAGAGCATAGTCCTGCATTGGACAATTTTACTTTTGATGACCTCTTGTGACCTCAATATTAACCTGAGCCAAATAATACCCAAATTAACTTCGAATGTCTTTATCAAGAGTTTTCGAACGCCTTTTCCGCGTCTTTCTAGCCCTTTTATTTTTTTCGAGTTACAGGGGGAGGGGGTTATCCGGTAAGCTTGCGGCTGGCCCCCCACTTTTCAAAACGTGCTTACGCCCATGTGCCGGGGCGCCACTCTGTAGGGGGGCCAACGCAGACCCACACTGATACCTGCCTGCACACCAGTTGCACAGTCACTACTCAAACCGTCGCTGCCGCTGTCGACCCAACGCATATTCAGCCCATGCGGTCACGGCGATGCCGCCTCCCGGCTCGCCTCAGTGGTGTGCCTGCATGTCATGTGTGTGGCGTGCCTCGGTACTTGGTCATTGGCGCGCCTGACATGTCGCCCCGTGCCCCGTGCCGGTACTTGGTCATTGGCGCGCCTGACATGTCGCCCCGTGCCCCGTGCCGGTACTTGGTCATTGGCGCGCCTGACATGTCGCCCCGCGCCCCGTGCCGGTACTGGCCGGGTAGGTGCTGGACGAGTAGGTGCTGGCTGGGTAGGTACTGGACGGGTAGGTGCTGGACGGGTAGGTGCTGGCCGGGTAGGTGCTAGACGGGTAGGTGCTGGCCAGGTAGGTGCAGGCCAGGTAGGTGCTGGACGGGTAGGTGCTGGCCGGGTAGGTGCTGGACGGGTAGGTACTGGCCAGGTAGGTGCTAGCCAGGTAGGTGCTGGCCAGGTAGGTGCTGGACGGGTAGGTGTTGGACGGGTAGGTTCTGGACGGGTAGGTGCTGGACGGGTAGGTGCTGGCCGGGTAGGTACTGGACGGGTAGGTGCTGGACGGGTAGGTGCTGGACGGGTAGGTGCTGGCCGGGTAGATACTGGACGGGTAGGTGCTGGACGGGTAGGTGCTGGCCGGGTAGGTACTGAACGGGTAGGTGCTGGACGGGTAGGTGCTGGCCGGGTAGGTGCTGGACGGGTAGGTGCTGGCCGGGTAGGTGCTGGACGGGTAGGTGCTGGCCGGAAAGGTACTGGACGGGTAGGTGCTGGCCGGGTAGGTGCTGGACGGGTAGGTGCTGGCCGGGTAGGTACTGGACGGGTAGGTGCTGGACGGGTAGGTGCTGGACGGGTAGGTGCTGGACGGGTAGGTGCTGGACGGGTAGGTGCTGGACGGATAGGTGCTGGCCGGGTAGGTGCTGGACATGTAGGTGCTGGACGGGTAGGTGCTGGACGGGTAGGTGCTGGACGGGTAGGTGCTGGCCAGGTAGGTGCTGGCCAGGTAGGTGATGGACGGGTAGGTGCTGAACGGGTAGGTGCTGGCCAGGTAGGTGCTGGCCAGGTAGGTGCTGGACGGGTAGGTGCTGGACGGGTAGGTGCTGGACGGGTAGGTGCTGGCTGGGTAGGTACTGGACGGGTAGGTGCTGGCCGGGTAGGTGCTGGCTGGGTAGGTGCTGGCCGGGTAGGTGCTGGCCGGGTAGGTGCTGGCCGGGTAGGTGCTGGCCGGGTAGGTGCTGGACGGGTAGGTGCTGGACGGGTAGGTGCTGGCCGGGTAGGTGCTGGCTGGGTAGGTACTGGACGGGTAGGTGCTGGACGGGTAGGTGCTGGACGGGTAGGTACTGGACGGGTAGGTGCTGGCTTGGTAGGTACTGGACGGGTAGGTGCTGGACGGGTAGGTGCTGGCCGGTTAGGTGCTGGACGGGTAGGTGCTTGACGGGTAGGTGCTGGCTGGGTAGGTACTGGACGGGTAGGTGCTGGACGGGTAGGTGCTGGACGGGTAGGTGCTGGCTGGGTAGGTACTGGACGGGTAGGTACTGGACGGATAGGTGCTGGACGGGTAGGTGCTGGCCGGGTAGGTACTGGACGGGTAGGTGCTGGACGGGTAGGTGCTGGCCCGGGTAGGTGCTGGACGGGTAGGTGCTGGCCGGGTAGGTGCTGGACGGGTAGGTGCTGGACGGGTAGGTGCTGACCGGGTAGGTACTGGACGGGTAGGTGCTGACCGGGTAGGTGCTGGACGGGTAGGTACTGGCTGGACGGGTAGGTGCTGGACGGGTAGGTGCTGGCTGGGTAGGTACTGGCCGGGTAGGTGCTGGACGGGTAGGTGCTGGCCGGGTAGGTTTTGGACGGGTAGGTGCTGGCCGGGTGGCCGGGTGGGATGATAACCATAGCTGGCCGGGTGGCCGGGTGGGATGATAACCATAGCTGGCCGGGTGGCCGGGTGGGATGATAACCATAGCTGGCCGGGTGGCCGGGTGGGATGATAACCATAGCTGGCCGGGTGGCCGGGTGGGATGATAACAATAGCTGGCCGGGTGGCCGGGTGGGATGATAACAATAGCTGGCCGGGTGGCCGGGTGGGATGATAACAATAGCTGGCCGGGTGGGATGATAACCATAGCTGGCCGGGTGGCCGGGTGGGATGATAACCATAGCTGGCCGGGTGACCGGGTGGGATGATAACCATAGCTGGCCGGGTGGCCGGGTGGCCGGGTGGGATGATAACCATAGCTGGCCGGGTGGCCGGGTGGCCGGGTGGGATGATAACAATAGCTGGCCGGGTGGCCGGGTGGGATGATAACCATAGCTGGCCGGGTGGCCGGGTGGGATGATAACAATAGCTGGACGGGTGGCCGGGTGGGATGATAACAATAGCTGGACGGGTGACCGGGTGGGATGATAACAATAGCTGGACGGGTGACCGGGTGGGATGATAACAATAGCTGGACGGGTGGCCGGGTGGGATGATAACAATAGCTGGACGGGTGACCGGGTGGGATGATAACAATAGCTGGACGGGTGACCGGGTGGGATGATAACCATAAGCGACGCTGGGGCGTCTAACGGACGGGCGTTAGCGGCGGCGGCGGCGGCGGCGGCGGATCCCACCTGCAGCGGGTTACATGGCATGCGATGCGTCATATTCAGACCAAACATGGCGCGTGACTTTCGTGTCTGTTCGTCGATACCGACATGAGTAATTAGGCAATCATGCTTTGTTTTATTCGGGTGAATCGATTATGACGTGTACACCGCATAGATTGGGATGCACGCATGACCGTTTGCCGTACCTCCTACACTACCATATCACCATGGAGTAGAGAAGTACTGGAGAGGAGCCTGAGTTCTGGCCGATTTTAGCGACAGTCCGTTTGCGCATGCGCAGTGTTATAGATAGTATCAGTGCGTCCGGAGCCGCTAATATAATGCTAGTTAGGCTGCGCGGCGGTAGCGTCGTTGAATTTCGTAAATTAATGCGTTCTAGTTGGGAATTATGCGGTAAAATGGACGATTATTATCATGGACTTATCATTATGTTATTATCATTATTATAATGGATACATGGACATGGACGATTATTATCAATATATTTATTTAGAAATGAAATAACTGAAATGAATATTATTTAAATAATATAATATAATCGATTGAAATAAATATGTAATGATAAAATATAGAAAATCATGCAACATATTTCAAATTTTGGCTTTAAAGTTGTAAATTTATAGGACCTATGTTGAATATCCGATGCGCTATATCGACAGATAAGGTAGCGAACCCGGATCCTGTAGATCACTATACAACGGAATGTTTGGGAGATCGGATTCCAGTGGTTTCTTAGTCATTTTCTTTAAAATAAAAAACAGTTCTGTCCTGCCAGATTTGTCCGAGCAATGCCTGCGACTTTGGGCCGCAGCGCCTCTCATGGAGCACCTCAGCCATTCCAATTGTCACAGATATTGTGAAGAAAACCTACCATTCGCATTGCTGCTGCTTTGCTGAAGTTGCGAACGTTCTTACATCACCACTACTAGCGTGGGCAACTTACTTTTTCGCCTATTCAAAAGTCGTGTCTCCCGTCCCGCCCCGTGTATAAACGGGCGGCGAGCCGCCGTATACTATCCGTAGCGAAATAGGCCGACCGAGCGGTACTTTCGCATTAACAATGGTGAAACCGACGGACTCCACTCCAGTACTTCTCTACTCCATGATATCACTATGCCATTGTTATCACATGGCTATGCTTTCCCGGCCATGGAACTGGTGCGTGTATGGAGCCCGGTCTCCGTTATGTGGGGACTCACATCGCGATATGCTAATTAACGCAACATAATCGTTGACTTTGCGTACGCTAAACATCCGGACGGCCATGACATTGTCGCTGTTCTGTGTGCTAATGTCCTGAGAACGGACAATCAGCTGTTCTACGGATTTTATGTGTGTAATTACTAATTCTCTCCGTGATCTGTATGTTACTGTCACCGAGAGCAGGTATTATGATGATGAATGATGATTAGACGAGCGCTGCAACACGGAGTTATATGGCGCCAATCCGAGATACGGAAAATAACTTGATGTCGTGTAGACACATAATGCTCTAAACCTTCCCGAAACAGCAGATACGGTGAGCAGCGTCTGGGATGGCCCACTCACGGAGAGTTGTTTGTCGCAGGTGACATCATGAAGAGGTCTGCACCGTTCCTGAAGATGTACACAGAGTACGTCAGCGGCTACACCAACGCCATGAACCTCATCAACACCTACCAGCAAAAGTGCCCCAAGTTCGCCAGCATCATGGACAGCATACACGTAAGTCAATCGATGTATCTAGAGAACCGTCTTCGAATGTGGACCTTTGTCTAACACGATTACGCAATAAGCATGATTAATTCATTTCGCGCAGGGTATTTTAACTACGATGTACCTATATACGTTGATGTAATAAGTGTAGGCGAATAATGCGGTTATTTTCCTGTTCACAACGAGGCTGTTTTACCTTATCACGTTTACAATCGTCTGCTGCCCGGTCGGATTTGCGTCCTATATCACGTGCCGAAGCGTCCCGGCCGGCTGAGCAGCTGATGCGCTTATGGGCGGGCCCGGCGGAGCCGCCCAGACTAGCCTGTTGACATTGGAAACCGGAACGGGTTCTTCTGCCTAAAAACATTGACGTCTGTGCTCGCCCGTGGGCGGCCGAACATCTTCGGAATATCGCGTTGGCGGAATAGCGCGTCATTACACTTCGAAGGAAACTGGCTCACTTGCCGCGGAAGCGACTACACCTTCCAGCGACTCCGTGGTGAATCACCATTGCCGGTCGCTATAGCTAGCTGCCAGCCGGTGAGACGTCAAACTCAGCTGACCGGTCGACTGACCGGCCTTGTGCGCCATCCGCGCTCCTGCAGCGTGCTCGCTGACTATGTCCTATAAGGAGGCGCTGCAGTGGGTGGTTCGAGGACCCACGCCGTGGACGTTCCTGACGCACCACAGCGGCGGGTTGGTCGCGGACCCACGCCGTGGACGTTCCTGACGCACCACCGGCGTGCCGACACGATCTGGCAATGTCGCGGCGCCACTGACGCGGACTCAAAACAACGCGACGCAAAACAACGTGCCTACGCCGAGGCGGGGTTTCGGAAAATAGTGGTGATTCATTACAGTTCCGACACGTTTGCGTCCGTGTGGTTCACGCTGGATACAATCGTGACTCCTAAGCCGTACTGACGAGTCGATGTTACCACTGTGTGTGTAGTCCTTCACGGGCGTGCGACAAATGTCTGCAGGTGTCAGCGCAGCATGGGTCATTTTACAGAAAAACGAAATTCGACGTAGTCTTACGCACACATATTATATAAGATGAGCGCAGGCGGATGTTCATGATATGATTATCTGTGGTTTACTGATAACTGAACGCTGGTTAAAAAAAGAAGAAACGACACAGTAACTGAGTCGCTGACTGTTAAGTTTGCAGGTGATGTTAGTCCGTGACTGAATGAGAAAACGTGTCCTCAATATCCGCCCCTGACCCTGCTGCACATCCCTGTTCGCCGCAGGAGATGGAGGAGTGTGTGAACCTGCCGCTGCATCATCACGTGATCGTGCCGGTGCAGCGGGTGCCGCGCTACGAGATGCTGCTGAAGGAATACCTGCAGAAGCTGGCAGCGGACTCGCCCGACCGCCCCGACTCCCATCGTGAGTACATACGGAGGGGAGAGCGAGAGAGCGAGATAACGAGAGAGCGAGAGAGCGAGAGAGCGAGATAGCGAGAGAGCGAGAGAGTGAGAGAGCGAGAGAGCGAGAGAGCGAGAGAGCGAGAGAGCGAGAGAGCGAGAGAGCGAGAGAGCGAGAGAGCGAGAGAGCGAGAGAGCGAGAGAGCGAGAGAGCGAGAGAGCGAGAGAGCGAGAGAGCGAGAGAGCGAGAGAGCGAGAGAGCGAGAGAGCGAGAGAGCGAGAGAGCGAGAGAGCGAGAGAGCGAGAGTGCGACAGAGCGAAAGAGCGAGAGAGCGAGAGAGCGAGAGAGCGAGAGAGCGAGAGAGCGAGAGAGCGAGAGAACGAGAGAACGAGAGAGCGAGAGAGCGAGATATCGAGAGCGAGAGAGCGATAGAGCGAGAGAGCGAGAGAGCGAGAGAGCAAGAGAGCAAGAGAGCAAGAGAGCGAGAGCGAGAGAGCGAGAGAGCGAGAGAGCGAGAGAGCGAGAGAGCGAGAGAGCGAGAGAGCGAGAGAGCGAGAGAGCGAGAGAGCGAGAGAGCGAGAGAGCGAGAGAGCGAGAGAGCGAGAGAGCGAGAGAGCGAGAGAGCCGGTCCCGTGTACGGACTCGGAGAGGTGTGGCGGACTCCGCCGTCCGCTGGAGCTGTATTGTTGACATTATCTGTTTGCGGTGGGCGGCGTCGGTGCTGTATTGCCACTTACCTTTCACTTTATACCTTTTCAGGGATGGGTGGAGTCGGCTTTTGACAGAAAACAATAAAGTTATGCTTGCTTTTGTCACGAAAATTACACACGATAAAAACCGGTTTGATTTAGGTACCAGAGAAAGCACTAATTACTCCTTTTGATAGCTTTTGTCCAATAGCGTGGAGAACCCACATAACGTAAAAGCTAATTGTGATATGCTGGGCGAAAATTGGGGATATATGTGCAATATTACAATATCTTCAGACTTCAGTAAGTACTGTACTTGAAGTTCGGAACCAATAAACCACAGAAGCGATCAAGTATACCAATTCCGTGGTATCTGAACAATCGGAATTTAAAATGTGTCTATAAATCTCGTTTCTTCGTATTCGATTCCTGAAAACTAATGTTCAGCTCCATTTGCTGCATTTATATCTCAGGAAGACGTCAGAAGCGTTCGTTGAATGATGTCATCACCGGACTATTTTTATCTTTACAAGGTTCGTATCGCTCCGGTGCCGGGAGTCCGAGAAGTGTCACATTGACAGTCGTTTTAGCTCGGAAGGTGTCACCTCACCTCTGTCTCGACAGATAATAGCTACACCATCAGCCAGCACTATAGTTCGCCCGCTCCTGATACATGACTCCCACCCTCCCACCCTCCCACCCTCCGCCCCACTCGGACTGTTTCCGCCTGATCGCTCCGGCCTTATCTGGTGCTCCACTTCGCACCCGCTGCGGCGCCGATTGTCCACTGTGGCCTTCGGAGCGTGAGCGCGCGCCGGAGGCCACAGTGTCAGCAGCAGCCTTCGCAGAGAGCACGTTCCGCCACCCGGGCCGGCCGCCGTCCCGGTCCCGCTACTGTCCACCGCCGGCCACACACGGGCGCTCAATCATCGCCATTATAGCAACCGCAGCGGCCGGCAGACTTCCTGAAATTCGCCGCCTGTCGGGTCCAGAGGGAACTCCGTGGGAACCGGCACCATCTGCGGCTCAAGGAGCCAGGAGGGCTTACTGGGCAGCTTCCAGGAGCGCTGGAGCTGGTGGCTCTGACGGCTTTGACCGTGTGTTCCCTGTGGATGTTTCCAGGAGCGCTGGAGCTTGTTACCCTCGCCGCCCGCCACAGTAACGACACGATGAAGCGGGTCGACAAGTTCAAGCAGCTGCTGGAGATTCAGGAGAACATCAGCGGCGGACCAGACCTGGTCTCTCCCACCCGGGAGCTCCTGAAGGAGGGCAAAATCTGCAAGATCTCTGCGCGGAGCGGCGACCACCAGGAGCGGTACCTGTTCCTGGTAAGGCTCGGCTACAAAGGTCACACTGTGCGTCACAATACCCCCCCCCCCCCACCCCACCTCACCCCACCCCACCCCCACCCCCACACACACAGACAGACTACGTAATCACACGGTACAGTGGCTTGCCGGAACTGGGCTGGCCGGTATGCTAATGTATCGGCCCCATTGCGGCGCGCCCGCACTCCGCTGCAGCATCGCTGGACGGACACAATGCAGCCACTGCGAGCAAGTATTCTGTACGATGCAGATGCCGGGTTGAGAAACACTGGATTTGCCTAACATGTGTGCGCTATGCCGGCATAACGTCGCAGTTCGGTATCAGTCAACACTCTCAACAGGGCCTGTGTCAACAAACCCTGATCTAACCGCTACACGCTTCTTCTGCGCTGTTGTGCGCTGCTGTCCTTATAGAGACTCCGGGTGCTTGCGGTTTGGTCTCTGGTATCATGAGGGAGGCACGTTTTTCCGCTGGTGTCGGCCGTTAGTGGTCCGCATATGGCACTGAACTACGTGCTGATGGGGTCAGCGACCTGACCGGCCTGTTGGTCAGCCCACAGACTGCAGCGCATTACCGCCCCGCCCATAGTGGGTCAGTACATACGGTCCAGCCTGGTGGGTCATAGCGGGTCAGTGCGGACTGGGCGAAAGGCAGTAGGTGTCGCCGTGTTGACGGTGACCTTGGTGACAGGTGTCGGTGTTGACTGACGACGGCCCCGCCTGTCCCCAGTTCTCGGACCTGCTTCTGCTCTGCTCGGCCCAGCTCATCATCATCGCTGCTACAGGGCTCATCATCAAACGAGGGGCCGTTACAGGGTTCATCCCCCCTCCCCCCGGCCCTCCCGTGCCATGGTGTCGGGCTCGGCTGACGGGCAGAATTTTCCGCCAACGACCACCGGAGCCTGCCAGCGCTCCGTCCCGCCTGTCCCCAGTTCTCCCTGTCTGTCCCGCCTGTTCCCAGTTCTCGGACCTGCTTCTGCTCTGCTCGGCCCGGCTCATCATCATCTCTGTCCCCGTCTGTCCCCAGGTCTCGGACCTGCTTCTGCTCTGCTCGGCCCGGCTCATCATCATCTCTGTCCCCGTCTGTCCCCAGTTCTCGGACCTGCTTCTGCTCTGCTCGGCCCGGCTCATCATCATCTCTGTCCCCGCCTGTCCCCAGTTCTCGGACCTGCTTCTGCTCTGCTCGGCCCAGCTCATCATCATCTCTGTCCCCGTCTGTCCCCAGGTCTCGGACCTGCTTCTGCTCTGCCCGGCTCAGCTCATCATCATCTCTGTCCCCGTCTGTCCCCAGTTCTCGGACCTGCTTCTGCTCTGCTCGGCCCGGCTCATCAACAAGCGCATCATCTCTGGACCGGCATTCCGTCTGCGCGCCAAGTTCAGCATCGAGGGTCTCCAGGTGCTGGAGGGAGACAACTTGGAGACGATCAACACCTTCTACATCAGCGGCAACAACAAGAACGTCGAGCTCTATACACAGTAAGTGCGCGAGGCCGTCTTGCTTACGTGGAGGGGTATCTTTCTTCTAGTATGCTAAGGCTGGAATGGCTGGTTTGACTGCTTCGGACCAGTGCTATACATGTTACCTACTGAAGATATGGTCGATAAGGGTCAGTCTATCACCTCTCGTGTTATACGGACATATATTAACGAAGATTAGATCGGCTAGTATTGTATCGATCTGCTGTTACATCGTTAACATTTCGTAGCCCTTTGCCTAATAAGCTTGTCAAGAGTCACTTCGTGTTATCAGTAGCACACCTGACCACAATTTTTAACGTCTATTCATTAAAATAACGGTTACATTTTTAACCCTGACCACATGATAGGCCGGCATTCCACCGCTCCCGACCAGACCACATGACCGTTGTCGCCGACGGCCAAACGAGGGGCCGTTACAGGGTTCATCCCCCCTCCTCCGGCCCTCTCGTGCCATGGTGTCGGGCTCGGCTGACGGGCAGAATTTTCCGCCAACGACCACCGGAGCCTGCCAGCGCTCCGTCAGAGCGCATACCTCCGCTCCGAAGAATCGACAGATGGCACGGCCACGGCTTTTCTCGCTCTTCATCGCTTCTGTTAGGAATGTGTTTGGTAAACCTCTGGATCTGGATATAGGTTGTAAGGAAACAAACGCCAGAACACATGACACATATAGCAGACGGCCTAGCTCGGCCCTGTCCGGTCACAGATACCTACAGCGTACTTTGGCCATCCCGAAACCAGTGATTTGGACGTTCTGCTGTGCGACCATGTCGACAAGCCATGCCGTCACGTATCGTGTCGTTTTGTGGCGGGCTGGCGACCTTTCCTGCGCAGTACGTATCGGTCGGGGCCAGCTCGCCGCTGTCCTGGCTGAAGTCACCCCCATCACCGCCGCCGCAGTGCTACCTGTCACAGCGCCATATAAGGCAGTGTCGGTCACCGTGTACCCAGAGAGCTACCGTGTGAGCCGTGTCGGCAGTGTCAGCCGTGTCGGCCGTGTCGGCCGTGTCGGCCGTGTCGGCCGTGTCGGCCGTGTCAGCCGTGTCGGCCGTGTCGGCATGCTCCCGGGCCCTGCACCGGTGCCGGCCGGGTCAGCCGGACCGGGCCGTGACCTCGGTGAGACAGGTCCGCGGACAGGCGGTCAGGAGGCCAGCTGCTCGCTGTGAGGGCGGCGGGCCTGTCGTGACCGGACCGGGGCCGGGCTGGGGACGGGGACGGGGACGGGGACGGGGACGGGGACGGGGACGGGGACGGGGACGGGGACGGGGACGGGGACGGGGACGGGGACGGGGACGGGGACGGGGCCGGGCTGGGGACGGGGACGAGGACGGGGACACCGGGCTCTGGTCTGCAATGCATGCAGCAGAAGCACGGAGCCCCATGCCGGCTCCGGTGTAACTGGTCACCGCTAACGGTGGTCAGGTCGCGGTGGGATGACGTGACCAACTCTGGTACGGCCCTCCTCCCACAGGGTCCGGTTCGTGCCGCCTCCTCCCCATGGGGTCGATGCACCGTGCCATGCATTTTGTCTGCTACTTCTGCTCCGTTCCGTACCGTTTACCTCCTACGAGTGCTGCTCCCGAGTGCAAACTATAGGGACCAATAATTTGTTAACGCCAAGTTTGTGCGAGAAACTATATCTGGTGGCGATATTTTACGCAGTTTTGATTGTTAGGAGCTAACGGACAGAATATATGCATATATATATGCACTGATTATATACGCTTTGTAGCTTGATGCGGCCCGCCGAGTACATCGTAATCTCTCCACTGGCCCGCAGAGCCGCTTATCGGGTTATTTGTTCCCCCAATCGTGCTCAACATCGGACAGTGTCAAATGACGTGTCGGCGTGGCCGCGGCCTGCCGCAAGAACACCCGCCCTGAGCAACGGCAGCCGCTGACCTTGAGTTGACCCACCTGTCGGCAGTCGGACCGACACACCGACGGACACAATCGACACAGAGAGCGTGCCGCTACTGCTGAACCGTCATGGCTGATAGGGCACGCTGGCTCGGCCGTGTGAGCGGTCCACATGGCCAGCTTTTGTGCTGTGCAACGTGACGACTGGGGCCGGGCCGGGCCGGGCCGGGCCGACGGATGGTGACGGGCTGTATAGCAGCAGCGGGTCAGAGGCACACGGCCCGCGGCCAGCGAGTCAGAGGCAGAGGCACACGGTCCAGTCAGCAGTACACGGCCCGCGCCTGAGTCTGTCACCTTGCCTATTACTCGGACTGGCCGAATCAGTTGGGACAGTGCAGATACGGGGCCAGCACGGAACGCCTCCTCTGATGAGTGAGCAATGTGCAGCACGCGGCTGCCATCCCGCACTGAATGGGCGCTGCGTGAGGTAATCGTGTTTTATGATGTGCGTGATTTCCATCTCCGTTCGTGGCCAACGCATGATTTCGGCGCAGTAAGCCATCACTGCAAACCGGTCAGCGGTGGGCGCGATATGTTATCATTACCCAGTGTCTGCTGACGGCTGCTGCTATATGATCCCTGTGCAAAGGTTATCTCTTACGATACACGGTACATGTGCAAAGGTCATCTGTTACTTTGTGCCAGGGGTGCAATTCTTCCCAGAAATATAGTCCACTGTTTAGCTCGGCGCTTAGGACTGCTGATTAATCGTAAGCAGCTGTGTCATGCTAACGGGCCTGCATGATCCGTTATATCGAAACTACTAATCCTGTCTCACTCTCTCCCCACAAGACGACAGAGAAGAAGGCCGAGCAGCTGTAGGCGCCGTCCCACTGCTCCCAGCTGACCACTGGTCCCCTTCTCTCCTTCGTAGGACGGCAGAGGAGAAGGCTGAGTGGCTGGAAGCACTGTCTCGCGTGGTGACCGACTTTTACGAGCGCCGCTCCTCGCTGAAGGGCGCCGGTATGACCCCCGAGCCGCAGCAGCTCGGCCAGAGGGCGCCACAGCTCGCTAGCGTGGACAGCGTCAGCCGCTGTGCCGTCTGCGACGCGCCCTTCTCCGTGATGAAACGGAAACACAACTGCCGCGCCTGCGGAGACGTGAGTTCAGGCAGGACTGGACCGGGACAGAGGGGCGGAGACGGGAATTTAGGGAGGGTTTGGGGTGGTCCCATCGGCTGTCTATCGAGACGGAGGGAGGAGCCGTGAGCTCAGGGATGGAGATGTGAGCTCAGGGATGGATATATGAGCTCAGGGATGGAGATATGAGCTCAGGGATGGGGATGTGGGTTCAGGGATGGATATGTGGGTTCAGAGATGGAGATGTGGGTTCAGGGATGGAGATGTGGGTTCAGGGATGGAGATGTGAGTTCTCGGAGGTCTGGGGATGGCCTTGTCAACTGAGACGGAGCAGCAGAGATGTGAGCCCATGAAGATAGATAGCTCCACGAGGGGAGATAGTCAAATATCTCCGCTACCGGACGACCTTTAATGCCGAAAACGCCTTGCAGTAACATGTGGCCATGTTCGTGCCGCCAGGTGGTGTGCTCCAGGTGTTCTGGTAATAAGGCACTGCTGCCCTGCGAGGGCGGCCGACCGTGCCGGGTCTGTGACAGGTGCCACAGTCAGCTGAACAGTCAGAAGTCCGACACCAGCGCCCCTGGCGGCCGCCGGGAGAGTGTGCTGGACGCCACCTACCGGCGCGGCAAGGGCGTGCTACACGTGAGTATTGCTTTAACCTCATTGTTCCGAGCGCGAATGATACTGTACTCAGTGGAGTACAGTTCAAGTTCTTATTAGTTATCGTAACTCAATCATGTCAATAATCAAGCTCTTTGGTGGCTACAGCCGAATGGATTATCTTATTCCTCCTCCTCAGACACCAAACGCGATAATCAAACTTGAAATCCCCTCGGTCACGCAATAACCGTCCTGACATCAGTGGCAGTATGGTATGCGTTAAGCTGTTGCACCTTTCCATCGGGAACAACTTGTGTGTGCACGTCGAAGATAAAACACTTGGCACTACAGCGACACCCTATTTCCGGCTGTCTCCGCCAGGTGGCCGCCTCGGAGCCGAGTCTACAGTGCGGAGAGCTGCAGCTGCGGTGCCGGCGAGCTTGGGTGCGCCGCTGGTTCTGTCTGCGCGCCAACTGCGTGCTCTACATGTACAGCTCTGCGGATGGCGTGACCGCGCTGGCCGCCACCCCTGTGCCGGGCTTCACCGTGACCTGGGCCGGGTCAGGACGTGCCGACCTCGGCGTGGCTGAGAAGGAGAAGGAGCGAGCTTTCCGACTGGCGCTCAACAAGCGGAACTACACCTTCCTCACAGACAGCAAGGAGGAGCTCGCCAGGTGAGACATGGCTGAAGGGTTTGTTATGTGACCAGCACCGGATATCGTCCTAAATCATGCTTTTGCGATGACCATAGTTATCTTTCCGAAGTAGGCAATGTCAAAGTCATGCCAAGTGAATCAGAAAATAGGATTGCCTAGGCTAACTTGCTGCCAGCTGTTTCTAAAAAAATGCTGAAATGTAGAGCGTTTATGTGATGTTTAAAAACCAAATGCTGAAACTGTGTTTGTGTCCACAGGTGGATCGCTGCTCTGCAGAAGGCGTCGCGGGCGGAGGCTCTGCCGTCAGGTCAGGCGGCAGTGTGACCGTCGTCAGTCGGCTGCAGGGGCGTCAGTCGGCTGCAGGGGCGTCAGTTGACTGAAGGGGCGTCAGTCGGCTGGAGGGGCGTCAGTCGGCTGAAGGGGCGTCAAATGGTGCATGTCGAACCGGAGTCAGTCGGCTGCAGGGGCGTCAAATGGTGCATGTCGAACCGGAGTCAGTCGGCTGAAGGGGCGTCAAATGGTGCATGTCGAACCGGAGTCAGTCGGCTGAAGGGGCGTCAAATGGTGCATGTCGAACCGGAGTGCCTTATGGTGAGCAGTGAGCACGCGACCCAGGCATACCGTTTGTGTTTGTGTGTAATGTGTGTGAGAGAGAGAAGTTTGTCTTGCAGGTCGGTGCTGAGCTTCCATGTTATTCGTGAAGAGAAGAGCGTGTTTTACTGTATCTATATATCACGTACTTGCTAGTGCGCTGTGCTCTTTCTTCCTCTAGAAGTGGCACTGTAGATGCTCTCTCTCTCTCTCTCAGGACTGTGTCTGATGGAAGAGATGTATGTTTTGGCGTATATAAGTATGCTGGAGTGTTGATTGTGTGTCTGAGTCCGGCTGCGGAATGCCGCGGCGCTGATGTGCTCGACTCGCTGTCCGGACCTTTCTATGATCACAACGCTGTCTGGACGGTATACATTTTTTCCAACTAAATTACGTCATTTAGTAGTTATGTCACATCTTCCCAGTTCACGTCAATGGTCTGTGTCTATTATGCCGTACCAAAGTACCATACATAACATAATATAAAGCTATCGTTATACGCTCGTTAATACTTGCATATATCCACGACTACTGCCATGACATACGGTATTGTAATCAACGATAGCACGCCATTCTGATTCATACCGATGCAGACAAATCCTTTCACATGGTACTGTCACAAGGTACTACCGAGAAAAGCGTGCACAAAAGTCGCACAGGTTCATACACATTAAAAGATTGGCAAAGTGTCCCAGAGTGCGCTTTAACAGGCTTTGATTTGAGTGTGTTCTGCTTCAAGAAGACAGTGTAGGTAGTGTATGTTGTGTACAACTGAGGGTTGTATGTGCGCATGTTTTGTGTTTTGACCTGTCCGGTGCCAAACCAAACATGCGCGCACTAAGAACAGCAATGCGATGTAGGTATTACAGTGACGTCGAACGCTTCAACTTTGTAAGTGTGCTGCTGGTGTGAGCCGCATTCCTGTGATCATCAATTGTATCGTCATCGACAGTAAATAGTTGTGCTAAATGACGAATAATCGATAAGCGGCATGAGATGAATAAATGTTGCACGATAGTTGCGTGTCTTGTGTTGTAGTTTCCTAGTTGAGTGTCTATTCAACGTAAGCGACAAACACAGCGGGATAAATTGGTGTCGCTCCATGGGTATCTACAGCTACGTTTGTAGAGCGATTACCCTGCTGCGAATAATCTCTCCTAATGCCCATGCGGAAAGCTGTGACATGTGAAGTACCTAATCCATGCTCACTGGACCCATGCTTTGTTTAGGTCTATACGAACTCGTTCAGGGGGAATATATATGCCACGGAAGGGCATGCAACTCATTAATCCACGCACAATTGCAGATATCTACCAGATATATGTTTAGGTACTGGGGACTGCAAGCTGGTGGTTGGTTACTTTCCTTCAAAACATGACATACTGTGCCAGAAAGCGTACATGATTGCGGTACAGTCTATCTATTTTCCATGAGCATTGAGCATTGAACAACAATGAATAAACTACGGCATTTTGAGACTGCTGATCGTGGTGTTAGACGCATTGAAATACGGCATTGGGAGACTGCTGATCGTGGTGTTAAACGCATTGAAATACGGTATTTGGAGACTGCTGATCGTGGTGTTAGACGCATTGAAATACGGCATTTGGAGACTGCTGATCGTGGTGTTAGACGCATTGAAATACGGCATTTGGAGACTGCTGATCGTGGTGTTAGACGCATTGAAATACGTGGTAGACTGTGCCGCACGTCACACAAATATTGCGGTACAGCCTACCTTTGTCAAAAGGGCGGTAGATCAATTGGAATCGTTCAATCAAAATTCCTTGAATCAAACAAGAATCGATTCACAACCAGATCTTTTGATTCATGAATCGTGGCTAAATCAAAACCCGCATGGAATAAAGGCTGATTGAATCAAAAGATTTAACAATTCTGAACGATTGAAGTGCACATGGTAAATTGTGCAAATGCAATGCAGTCCCAATGGCTACATTCATGATACCTACTGAAATATTATTGCGGTAACAATGTTTTAATGAACATATACCTATGTGGATGTTTCCATTTTTGGTGATTTGACATAAATTCAACATGTCTATTTTAATGTTGAATCAAACGTGAATCGATTACAATGTTTTTTTATTATTTGAATCGAAAACAATCAATTCCCAAATTTGTCTCCATGAATCGAACGGTGATTGAATCATTCAGGCTCCAAAATTAATCGTGATTGAATCGTTAAAAAAGTAGAATCAATAACCAGTCTGCCCCTCAGTGAGTGTGAGAGCCCTCAGCCAACCCTAGAGCACCAGGGGCTAATCTGCGAGTGCCCTCATGCATTGGTCTGTGTCCTGAGAGTGCCGTATATGGTCTGAGAGTCGAGAAGGCATTATCAGGCCTTGTTTGGCCCAATATGCCGGTCTAAGAGATTCTTGGCGAGGGCTAAAGAAAGAAGAAAGTTTTCTTTTGTCTTCGTCTTTGAAAGTCTTTGCAAAGAAAGTTTCCGTCGAGTCGCAGTTCCCCTCAAAGTGCAGTTCCGTCGGCGTATTTCGGTTTCCCGCATTATAATTGCCACCGGCTAGCGTACAACCGGACATCAAAAGTCAAAAATATTGCTTTCAAATTCGGTTTGGACATCGTCCATATTTGGCTCTGCAATATAATTTCCGGTTTTTTAATATATTTGAAAATGTTGATTTTGTGGAAATTTTCACCCAAAAATATTTTTAGAATGCTTTTTTGGTGAAAATTTCCACAAAATCCAAAATTTTCAAATATATTTAAAAACAGGAAGATATATTGGAGAACGAAGTATGGACGATGTCCAAACCGAATTTTCAAAGCAATATCGATATTTTTGACTGACATGTCCAGTTTTACGCTAACCGGTGCCAATTATAATGCGGGAAACCGAAATACGCGCGCCATCGGGTACATAAACTTGTCAGAAAAGCAAACCCCTAACCAAATCATCAAGGGCACAAATTCCCCTCCCGCAAATGAGCTCTCGTGTATGTAGCATAACTCGTTACCCAAGGCCGTCGTTACCTACTGCAAGCGCCATCTACCCGGGGTGTCGCTGACGCGCGACCCCCCCCCCCCCCCCACTTCCCCCCCCCCACACACTTTTTATGGCGGCCGCTTAACGCTTAACCCTCGCCAATGCAGGGGGGGTTGATGCCACCCCCTCGGTTTTTCGGGAATAACTCGCGTAAATATCAACCGATTGCGATGAAACTGTCAGTACCCTACTTGTGAACAATTTGTCACATATTCTGAAAAATTTAAGTTGTAGGTCACATGACCCGTGACCTTTGACCTGTTTTTGCAAGGTCATATCAGGCACAACTGGCGTCCCGTAGTATTGATCCTTGTAACTTGTGCAGTTTCATAGTGTTTGTTGTTCAGGAGCATGTGCACAAGTGTTTCCAGGTGACAGTTGTGGTTTCCACTGAGATTGTGACCTCGATTGACCTTTTCAGAGGTCAACCCAGGTCACTGACCTCTGATGACCTCATATTACTTTTTTTACTTCTGGCAGTTTCTAGGACATTTTGTGACGTCCATTTCAAATTTGGCACCCATTTAGCACAATGATATGGTCATTCGGGATTCTAGCTCGATTAAATTCAATTTATACGCATTTACAATTTGGTTGAGTTTTGGGTCAATGACATGACCTCAGAGGTTGCCTAATGACCTAGGACCTTACAATCGGATATCAATGGTTTCCTCTCGTGACAAGCAACACGCTCGTTTTTTAATCCAAGCTCTAGCCCAATTAGGGGCGAAACACTAGGGGGTCGTACCCCCCCCCCCCACACACACACCCTTCACGGTCACGCACTGATCAGACGCTGCACGGGCTAGGGTTAACCCTCGCCCCCAGGAGCGTAGGGAGAATTTCGCCCAGGGGGGGGGGGGGGGGGGATGGGATCAGGGGGCCATCGTAGCCACACATCATTAAAACAGTACAGTGCGTTTCCTTTTTCAACTTTTTTACTTGCAATTTTCGTCAAAACTCGAATTTCTATGATTTTTCAAGCATGTATTGTTTTTCCACCAAAAATTGCATGTCATGACGTGATTAAAACGGCATTATCTCCAAAAGTAATCCCCCATTTGCATTGAAATGTTGTTTTAAGACGTAGAATTGATGCAGCATAAGGTACTGAAGGATTGACGTCGATATCTATCATTGTTTTCAAGTTATGGATACAATCCGGGAGGGGAGAGATTCTGACACCTCCAGCGGGGCGCGGGTTAAAGGGATATACGGGTTTCCGTCCTGAAAGTAAATGCACTCTTTTGCAGTTGTATGAGCTTTACACACGTTTAAGACATATAGCAGGGACCTCAATGCTCATTTAGTCCATTATTTCAGAAATTATCGGCGTTAAAACTTGGACGTTTTTCGAGACAAGTATCATATAACGAATACTTGATCGGCACTACTGTCCACCACTTTTATCTTAAGATCAATTTTAGAGTTTTGAATTATCTGCAAGTCCTACACTGGATCACAAAATTATTATGCAATTCAAAACTGACGGGACTTTGTATCGGAAATATGCCATACGTGAGGTGTTTTTATTAGCATAAAAGAGATGACTGGCTCTGACTCAGCCGGTCCTGCAGAAAATACGCGGTGGCATCACCGCGCACTTTGGAATGTCCTTACGTGCAGAAGAGGTCATTTCCAGAAAAATGTGGCTATCGTGGGACTTCTACCACCTTTATAAGTACGTTTTACTATGTAACTCAACTATTCTGGGAAAACCCGTATAATCCCTTTAATGCAAATATTATCCTTAATCTTCTTCAATTCTGATTCAGGAAACAACACAGTACGTACATGCCGATTGCTCGAATGTACGATGAAGTTGACAAAATATCTACAAAATAACGGAATAACATGCTCCGCCTGGATTTACAGAAAGCTTTGGATACAGTTTGCTTGGCAATTCTCTTGAAAAAATACACCGCATTGTGATACGAGGGGTTTCTACAGCACGATAGAGTCATATATTAATAAGAAGCATAAAATTGTAATAATAGATGAGGTTGCATCTAAGAAACAAATGATGAAAATGTGCGTCCCACATGGTTCAATTTTAGGTCCTCTTTTGTTTATTCTCTATATTAATGACATCAGCAATACAACAGAAATAGGCACCTTTTACTTATTTGCTGATGATATACGGCAATTCATATTCAAGCTAGAAATGTTGAAGAGCTGCAAATAAAGATTAATGAATTAACAAAAATAAAGAGTTGTTCCATGTAAATATAGTATCACTAAATGCATCAAAGACAAATTACCAAATCTATTCAAGATCAGTGACGTGACAAGATCTTGACATAGTATTAAATGATACACCTATCACGATAAACCCATGCATTAAATCTTAGGAGTTCTTGTAGATGAAAATCGTAAATGGAATAGTCATATATATAGTGTAATATGTGTGATAAGCCGTAATATATTTATATAGGAGTTATCGGAATATACAAGTTTTATTTATCCTCACAGCAACTTCTATTGCAGTACAATGCATTAATTCCGCCCCATCTAAATTATTGTGCAGTGATCTGGATTCTGGGGTAGGAATTATGACACTAACATTAAAAAGCCTTCGATAGTGCGGAAACGAGTGATTTGTCCGCCCTTGTAGCTCAGTGGGAGAGCGCTAGGCTTCTGACCTTTCCTGGTAGTGGCATCCCGAGTTCGAGTCAAAGTCAAAGCCTACATTACCAAAGCCTTGTACTCCTCTCAGACGTTACTAGCATACACTGAAAAACAATGAGAACTTTCACGGGTCTTCCTTCGAGAGCCTCACCGGCGCTCAACCGGCAGACCACCTCTACCACCACAGGACCCTTAAAGGCCAGCATAGAGTCCTTTACAGATCGGCAGGGGCCTCTAAAGGCAGGCAGATGGCCATCTGCAGATCGGCAGGGCCCTCTAATGGCCGGCAGAGGGCCCTCTACGCTCATTCTACAGATTGGCTGGTACACTCTGCAGATCGATAGGGCCCCTACAGACCGGAAGATGGCCGTCTACAGGTCGGCAGGGCCCTCTAAATGCCGGTAGAAGCCCTCTAAAGGCCGGAAGGCAGGCAATGCGATCTATAATCGGCAGGGCCCGCTATAGGCCGGCAGAGGGCCCTCTATAGATTGGCTGGTGCATTCTGCAGAACGACAGGGCCCCTAAAGGCTGAAAGAGGGCCCTCTACAGGTCGGCAGGGCCCTCTAAATGCCGGAAGAGGCCCTCTACAGATTGGCAAGGCGATCTACAGATCGGCAGGGCCCTCTAAAGACCGGCAGCGGGCCCTCTCCAGATCAGCAGGGACCCTCTACAGATTAGCAGGGTCCTATAAAGGCCGGCAGAGGGCCCTCTACAACCGGAAGGGGCCATATAAATGCCGACAGGGGGCCCGCTGCAGATCGGCAGGCCCTCTACATACTGGCATGGCCCTCTAAAGTCGGGCAGAGGGCCCTCTACAGATCGGCAGGGCCCTCTAAAAGCAGGCCCTCTATAGATTGGCTGGGTACTCTGCAGATCAACAGTGCCCCTAAAGGCTGGAAGAGGGCTCTCTATAGGTCGGCAGGGCCCTCTAAATGCCGACAGAGGCCCCCTACAGATTGGCAGGGCGATATACAGATCGGGAGGGCCCTCTAAAGACCGACAGAGGGCCCTCTCCAGATCAGCAGGGCCCTATAAAGGCCGACATAGGCCCCTCTACAACCGGAAGGGGCCATCTAAATGCCGACAGGAGGCCCTCTGCAGATCGACAGGCCCTCTACATGCTGGATGGGCCCTCTAAAGGCGAGCAGAGGGCCCTCTACAGATCGGCAGGGCCCTATAAAGGCCAGCAGAGGGCCCTCTACTGATTGGCTGGGATACTCTGTAGATGGACAGGGCCTCTAAAGCCTGGAAGAGGGCCCTCTGAATACCGACAGAGACCCTCTACAGATTGGCTGGGCCCTATAAATGCCGGCAGAGAGCCCTCTACAACCGGAAGGGGCCCTCTAAATGCCGACAGGGGCCCTCTGCTGGTAAAGAGACCTGTCCACACTGGCTGGGGCCCCTTTTACGTATTTACATATACATGCCTTTAACAGACAAGCAATTGTTGTTATTTATTCGTGTTACGATTTTTTATCGGTTCGTGGGCGTTCTTTTATGCGACGTAAGGCGTTTTGCGGGCGCCTGACACCATCAAAAACAGGGGGCTCTCGCTCGGTCGCCAGAGTGGCCCCCTGGCCTCCAGGGGGGGGGGGGGGGAGGGCATGGCCCCCTTGGTCACCCTTGCCTACGCCCTTGCTCGCCCCTACCCTAAAATGTTGCAATACACGCAACAAAATGGGGGTACATTTTTTTCGTCATTTCAGCCGACCCTCCCCCCCACTCAAAAATCCTCGGCGACGTCCCTGCCATGTACACACTACACAATCGTACAGTACAGTAGTACCAAGGCCCTATAACCAGTAGTGCCACCACTCCGTGCCCCTAGCGACATCTATACGTGTATACAGTAGCGCCGTCTACATTCGAACACCTGCAGCACTACTATGTAAAGTAGTGCATACACATTATATAATATATCAGTATATACACCACACAAATACAGAAGTATATTATGCATACACATCTAAGTGTTGTACCGGCGACCGACTGACCTCCCACCGTAATGGCGTAATGACAAGGCAACTCAATAACGTAATGGTATTATATGACTGTGCGTATTGGCAGGAGTGCCGGCGAGTCAATTTGACATCTCTATTTTGAGATTCACCCGCGGTCGTTCGTGGCGCGCCGATTTTGTCCACGGTGTGTGTTTTGCTTGCCCTACTCGCTTTTGCTTGCTGGAATCCGCCCATTTCAATTCTATTTGTGTTTACTCTATATCTATCTATACAGACCTTGTGTTTACTGTGTGGAAATTTCGAGCCTGAGCCTGGGGTACGTGTCCATTTGGAGCTTTACCGTCACTGGCTGACAGGGAAGTGTTTGAATCGCACAGCTATTAATAATTAAAATGGTGATTGCTGCGAATTATGCATCTTCATGGATTTTTTATCCTGCATTTGCATTGATTCTATTTCTATTGTAGCTTAAACAGATTGAAGTTTTGTTCTTACTTTCATTGTCAAATTATTTCTTCATAAGCTTAAAATGGTGACTATTTTCCTAGTGTCAATTCAATGAAAACGGTGTTCTGTTTCAATATTGAACTTAAGGTAAACAGCCATAACGTGGACATGTTCAAACAATATACTGCATGCTATTGGTGCCCTTAAGTTCATCAGTATCTGTTACATCATAAATAACCTCTTGGATCCCAGGGTGAAAGTTACCAACAGAAAAGGACCAAACTTGGCAGTTTGGTTCATTTGGGGTCAAAACGAGAGTCGGTCGGCTCTTTTTAAGTTCAGCACCCATTGCACATGTGTAATGACCTGTATACTATAGTATACATCAGGTCTTGCATGTTCATTTTGCACACTTAGTGTTGAACACTTCCAGCATCTTACCTGTATCTTGCCCAGCTTCAAATGAGAGTGTCTTCAGTACTGGACTATGCCTATTATTTTGTGCATATGTTATTGATACCTCAAGCCACTCAGGCTAACTGAAGGTCCCTTGGGCCCACTCAGGCCCCCTTGGGCCCACTCAGGCCCTCACTGACTGAGGCCCCCGAGGCATACTGAGGGCCACTCAGGCCGACTGCAGGCCACTCAGGCTGATAAAGGGTCCCTCAGACCGACAAAGAGACCTCAGGCTGAACAAAAGCTCCTTAGCTCAAAGACCCCTTGAAGCCAACCAATTGGCCCTGAAGCCAAACAAGGATCTGTCATGCAAAATAAGGGCCCTTCAAGCCGACAGAGGTTCCCTTAGGTCGACTGAGGCCCCCTTAGGCTGACCAATGCCCCCTCAGGCTGACTGAGGCCCTCTCAGGCCGACGAAGAGTCCCTCATGCCGAACAAAAGCTCCTCAGGCAGACCAAGGGCCCCCTCAAGTCAGTTGAGGTTCCCTCATGCCGATGGAGGGGCCCTAAAGTCGACTGAGGGCCCCTAAAGTCGACTGAGGGCCCCCAGACCGACTGAGTTCCCATCCATGCTGACTGAGGCCTCTCCAGGTTGACAGAGGCCCCTCCAGACCAACAGAGGCCCTATCAGGCTGACAGAGGCTCACAGGCCGACAGAGGGTCCCTCAGGATGAAGAAGAGCTCCTCAGGCTGACCTGGCCCCCTCAGGGTGAACAAGACCCCCTCAGCCCTCAAGCCAGCTGAGGTTCCCTCAAGTCAACTGAGGGCCCCCTGTCGACAGAGGGCCCTCTCAGGCCGACCAGGCAGACTGAAATCCCCTCAGGCTGGCAGGGGAACCTTCAGGCTGAACAATGGCTCCTCAGGCCAACTGGGACCCCCTCAGGTGGACGAAGGACTCCAACTCGACGGAACTCAGACCAACCGAGGCCCCTTTTGCCGACTGAGGCTCTCAGGCCGACAAAGGGCCCCTCAGGCCGACAAAGGGCCCATCAGGCCAACAAAGATCCCCTCAATCTGAACAAAAGCTCCTCAGGCCGACCAAGGGCCCCCTCAAACCGGCCGAGGTTTCCTAAAGCCGATGGACGGCCCCTAAAGACGACCGATGGCCCCTCAGACCGACCGAGTTCCCATCCAGGCCGATAGAGGCTCCTCCAAACTGACTGAGGCCCCCCAGGCCGACAAAGGGTCCCTCAGGCCGAAGAAGATCCCCTTAGGCCGAAAAGCCCCTCAGGTCGACCAGGCCCCCTCAAGCCGAACAAGGGCCCCCTCAAGCCGGCCGAGGGCCCCCTAGTCGACCGAGGGCCCCTCAGGTCGACCAGGCCGACTGAGGCCCCCTCAGGCCGATTTCCGAACAATGGCTCCTCAGGCCAACTGGGACCCCCTCAGACGGACGAAGTCCTGAATGTATACTATGGTATACAAAGAAGGAAGTGCTGACACCCTAAATGTCTACTATAGTATACAAACGAGGAAGTGACGAAGGCCTGAAGGCGCTACTATAGTATACAAATGAAATTGAAAGTAACATTTTTCATTGCTCAGGCACCAGCAATGTGTCTATTTAGGTAAGACAGATATTCTGCTAATCTACATGTGAACAAACATGGCTACATCTGTATGACAGATTAAATACAAAATCCTTCGAACAAAAATGTTGTCCAGAGTCCTGATGATGTGTTTATTGGTATATAACCGAATTCCACACCGGTTTAGAGAAAATAGGAAAAAGCTGCAGCCATCGTTATTGCTTCTTGTTCAACGTTACTTCAATGCCAGTGAAGGCGTACAGCATATCTGACCAGTAATTGCTTACTTTACCAAACATCAAACTGGGATTGCAGGAGACTCACCTGCACGCGTTCGTCGGGCCGCCATGACGAAATCGAAAGGGCTCTGGTGGCAGAGTTTTGATATAAAAGTGTCACTTTCGACACCCGGTGACCGATATTGAATCAATTGACGGCATAGATGTCTGGCAGGCGCAGTCTCCCAAGAAATAAATGGGATCGCAAAGCCTTTCAACTCATGTATACTATAGTGCACAAGGGGATCCAAGAGGATATCATGAAAAGTCTGGTGTTATGACATGTCTGCAGTTATGGTTGTTTACCTCAAATGGGCTAAATGATAGGCAAGTAAATGGCCTAAATTACGTCCAAATAGGTATCAGACTTCATGCTACTGGTGGTGTATCTGTGTTTTAGTGCATCAGTATCATCTACACCACGAATGACATGTCTAGTAGTTATTTTGACTTATCCATCGATCACTACATTCATTTACCCTACTTTACTTCAACTTGTTGACTGTTAACAACCTCAACCTAAACTAGTTCTTCTCTAAATCAAAATGCTTGTTCTTTCATTTTAAGGTAAACTACACCAACTTGAGCCATCTAAAATAAATATATATTTCATGCTATTGATGGCATGTATCCCCAAATGGGTAAACAACTATAATGAGGGACACATCAAAACACGGACTTCTCAGCTATTGGCAGTGTAGATGATGTTGATTACTGATACACTACAAAATGCCAATAGTATGACAAGTCTGGTGTTTGGACATGTGTGCAGCTGCTTTATGGTAATTTACCATACCTTATTGTAGCTGCTTTATGGTAATTTACCATATCTTATTGTAGCTGCAACACCAATAGCATGCCCACAAGGGTAAAGGTCCAATCTAGGGTCAATCTTTTATAATCTAAAAAAATATTGTCTTGTTTTCTGCTTTTTGACAATGATAAGTGGTCTCTAGGATCTGAATGGGGATCCTAATATCTCTCGAAATCAAACGCTACTTATTTTTTGCCTGAGATGGTTTCATTTGTGGCATTTTTTTATATATTTATTTGATATTCCACAATGCATTATCATACATTCTCGCATTAAAGCTGAGTAATCAGTTCATTGACCAACCAAACAGTGTTTAGATTGTCCTATAACACTCAAGACTCATTCAAATTAGTATTAGTTGTACCATCTCCTTTGTAACTGATAAATGTATTTTGTCCATTGTAGGATTTAGCAATCATCTAGCCATCAAGATGCTGGCTGCAACATCTCAGCTCATCTCAGAACTGGCATCATTGGTAAGAAGTTGCTAGGGTATATTTGGGTTTAAATGTTTCTGTCTGCCCTGTCTCAAAAGCAGCAAAGAGCTGGGGTTGTAAAAGCATCCATGTGTCATGCATAATTTACATTAAGTAAACCATTACTAAACATGCCTAAAATGACCATGCACATTGCACAGCCATGCATGAATCATGCATACAATAACCAAGGTTAAAAATACCCATCGGGCCAATGGGATTAAAATGAATGAACGTGTCTGTAGTTCAACCACAGACTTAACTTGACCTCTTTGTGGTAGGCAGTCCATTCTTCATCAAATATGTGGACACTTATAATAAGCTTGTGTGCCGTCATCACTGTAGTCTGTGCGTCAGCTCTGCCCTGCCAGTGACCTCCATGTTGTCTCCACCAGGCGACACGGTTGTCGGCGCTGCAGCCGGCCGCCGGTGCCGAGTCTCGGATACTGGACACGTGCCAGGCGGTGCGCGCCGCCGCCCAGGAGCTGCAGCGCTGGCTGCAGGGCCGCCGGCAGTCCGGGGCGGAGGAGAGCGTGGCGGCTCTGCTGGCCGCCGCCAGCCAGCTGGTCACCGCCGCACACCAGGCCAGGGTGAGTCACCGCCGCACACCAGGCCAGGGTGAGTCACCGCCGCACACCAGGCCAGGGTGAGTCACCGACGCACACCAGGCCAGGGTGAGTCACCGTCTCACACCAGGCCAGGGTGAGTCACCGCTGCACACCAGGCCAGGGTGAGTCACCGACGCACACCAGGCCAGGGTGAGTCACCGTCTCACACCAGGCCAGGGTGAGTCACCGCCGCACACCAGGCCAGGGTGAGTCACCGCCACACACCAGGCCAGGGTGAGTCACCGACGCACACCAGGCCAGGGTGAGTCACCGCCGCACACCAGGCCAGGGTGAGTCACCGCCGCACACCAGGCCAGGGTGAGTCACCGACGCACACCAGGCCAGGGTGAGTCACCGACGCACACCAGGCCAGGGTGAGTCACCGTCTCACACCAGGCCAGGGTGAGTCACCGCTGCACACCAGGCCAGGGTGAGTCACCGACGCACACCAGGCCAGGGTGAGTCACCGTCTCACACCAGGCCAGGGTGAGTCACCGCCGCACACCAGGCCAGGGCGAGTCACCGCCGCACACCAGGCCAGGGTGAGTCACCGACGCACACCAGGCCAGGGTGAGTCACCGCCGCACACCAGGCCAGGGTGAGTCACCGCCGCACACCAGGCCAGGGTGAGTCACCGACGCACACCAGGCCAGGGTGAGTCACCGCCGCACACCAGGCCAGGGTGAGTCACCGACGCACACCAGGCCAGGGTGAGTCACCGCCGCACACCAGGCCAGGGTGAGTCACCGCCGCACACCAGGCCAGGGTGAGTCACCGCCGCACACCAGGCCAGGGCGAGTCACCGCCGCACACCAGGCCAGGGTGAGTCACCGCCGCACACCAGGCCAGGGTGAGTCACCGCCGCACACCAGGCCAGGGTGAGTCACCGCCGCACACCAGGCCAGGGTGAGTCACCGCCGCACACCAGGCCAGGGTGAGTCACCGTCTCACACCAGGCCAGGGTGAGTCACCGCTACACACCAGGCCAGGGTGAGTCACCGCCGCACACCAGGCCAGGGTGAGTCACCGCCACACACCAGGCCAGGGTGAGTCACCGCCGCACACCAGGCCAGGGTGAGTCACCAACTCACCGCGCAGGCATACCACACCTCACGTGACGACACCGAGCGGCTCCGGCGGGCAGCGGCGGGCGCCCCCTGAACGGTGTGTGATGTCTGGTTCTGGGTCAGTGTGTGAAGTCGACTATGGCTGTCAGGAAAGGGGAATTGACGGCTCAGTGCTCAGAGATTAAACTCAAGTGCTGTTTCCCGATATTCCTCGTGATTTAGCAAAGTCAATTTAATTTGCTTCTCAACTATGCTATGGGATAAGAACAAAGTTACTAGCAGCTGTGTAAATATGTATCTTAGAACGCCTTGCCTCCACTGCTGACGCCTTGCCTCCACTGCTGACGCCTTTCCTCCTCTGCTGACGCCTTTCCTCCTCTGCTGACGTCTTGCCTCCTCTGCTGACGCCTTACCTCCTCTGCTGACGCCTTACCTCCACTGCTGACGCCTTGCCTCCACTGCTGACGCCTTGCCTCCACTGCTGACGCCTTGCCTCCACTGCTGACGCCTTACCTCCACAGCTGACGCCTTGCCTCCACTGCTGACGCCTTACCTCCACTGCTGACGCCTTGCCTCCACTGCTGACGCCTTACCTCCACTGCTGACGCCTTACCTCCACTGCTGACGCCTTACCTTGCTTACCTTGCTTAACTTTGGCGCACGAGTCATCTCCGGCCGTCGTAAGTACGATCACATCAGTGACGTGCTGAAAGACCTGAATTGGTTGACGGTGGGAAATCTGGACCAGTACCATTCGCTGACTTTGTTAAAACAAATTGTGTCCGCCGGCCAGCCAGAGTCGCTGTACAGTAGCCTGGCGACTCGCGGCGATATTCACCACCGCGTGACCAGACAGGCCGACCGGCTGGACAGACCCGTGATACGCACAGACTCGGGACGACGCCGCTTTCTGTTTTCAGCCGTCACAGCTTACAACGCTCTGCCGCAAAGTCTCCGCGATATGGGTCCGCGGCGCTTTAGACCCGAGCTCCGAGAGCATCTGCTCACAAAGCAGAGTGGGACTGATAATGATTAGATGTGACCGGAAGTGAGATGCAGCAGGAATGTATACATGTGTGTGTGTGTGTGTGTGTGTGTGTGTGTGTGTGTGTGTGTGTGTGTGTGTGTGTGTGTGTGTGTGTGTGTGTGTGTGTGTGTGTGTGTGTGTGTGTGTGTGTGTGTGTGTGTGTGTGTGTGTGTGTGTGTGTGTGTGTGTGTGTGTGTGTGTGTGTGTGTGTGTGTGTGTGTGTGTGTGTGTGTGTGTGTGTGTGTGTGTGTGTGTGTGTGTGTGTGTGTGTGTGTGTGTGTGTGTGTGTGTGTGTGTGTGTGTGTGTGTGTGTGTGTGTGTGTGTGTGTGTGTGTGTGTGTGTGTGTGTGTGTGTGTGTGTGTGTGTGTGTGTGTGTGTGTGTGTGTGTGTGTGTGTGTGTGTGTGTGTGTGTGTGTGTGTGTGTGTGTGTGTGTGTGTGTGTGTGTGTGTGTGTGTGTGTGTGTGTGTGTGTGTGTGTGTGTGTGTGTGTGTGTGTGTGTGTGTGTGTGTGTGTGTGTGTGTGTGTGTGTGTGTGTGTGTGTGTGTGTGTGTGTGTGTGTGTGTGTGTGTGTGTGTGTGTGTGTGTGTGTGTGTGTGTGTGTGTGTGTGTGTGTGTGTGTGTGTGTGTGTGTGTGTGTGTGTGTGTGTGTGTGTGTGTGTGTGTGTGTGTGTGTGTGTGTGTGTGTGTGTGTGTGTGTGTGTGTGTGTGTGTGTGTGTGTGTGTGTGTGTGTGTGTGTGTGTGTGTGTGTGTGTGTGTGTGTGTGTGTGTGTGTGTGTGTGTGTGTGTGTGTGTGTGTGTGTGTGTGTGTGTGTGTGTGTGTGTGTGTGTGTGTGTGTGTGTGTGTGTGTGTGTGTGTGTGTGTGTGTGTGTGTGTGTGTGTGTGTGTGTGTGTGTGTGTGTGTGTGTGTGTGTGTGTGTGTGTGTGTGTGTGTGTGTGTGTGTGTGTGTGTGTGTGTGTGTGTGTGTGTGTGTGTGTGTGTGTGTGTGTGTGTGTGTGTGTGTGTGTGTGTGTGTGTGTGTGTGTGTGTGTGTGTGTGTGTGTGTGTGTGTGTGTGTGTGTGTGTGTGTGTGTGTGTGTGTGTGTGTGTGTGTGTGTGTGTGTGTGTGTGTGTGTGTGTGTGTGTGTGTGTGTGTGTGTGTGTGTGTGTGTGTGTGTGTGTGTGTGTGTGTGTGTGTGTGTGTGTGTGTGTGTGTGTGTGTGTGTGTGTGTGTGTGTGTGTGTGTGTGTGTGTGTGTGTGTGTGTGTGTGTGTGTGTGTGTGTGTGTGTGTGTGTGTGTGTGTGTGTGTGTGTGTGTGTGTGTGTGTGTGTGTGTGTGTGTGTGTGTGTGTGTGTGTGTGTGTGTGTGTGTGTGTGTGTGTGTGTGTGTGTGTGTGTGTGTGTGTGTGTGTGTGTGTGTGTGTGTGTGTGTGTGTGTGTGTGTGTGTGTGTGTGTGTGTGTGTGTGTGTGTGTGTGTGTGTGTGTGTGTGTGTGTGTGTGTGTGTGTGTGTGTGTGTGTGTGTGTGTGTGTGTGTGTGTGTGTGTGTGTGTGTGTGTGTGTGTGTGTGTGTGTGTGTGTGTGTGTGTGTGTGTGTGTGTGTGTGTGTGTGTGTGTGTGTGTGTGTGTGTGTGTGTGTGTGTGTGTGTGTGTGTGTGTGTGTGTGTGTGTGTGTGTGTGTGTGTGTGTGTGTGTGTGTGTGTGTGTAGGTGTGTAGGTGTGTAGGTGTGTAGGTGTGTAGGTGTGTAGGTGTGTAGGTGTGTAGGTGTGTAGGTGTGTAGGTGTGTAGGTGTGTAGGTGTGTAGGTGTGTAGGTGTGTAGGTGTGTAGGTGTGTAGGTGTGTAGGTGTGTAGGTGTGTAGGTGTGTAGGTGTGTAGGTGTGTAGGTGTGTAGGTGTGTAGGTGTGTAGGTGTGTAGGTGTGTAGGTGTGTAGGTGTGTAGGTGTGTAGGTGTGTAGGTGTGTAGGTGTGTAGGTGTGTAGGTGTGTAGGTGTGTAGGTGTGTAGGTGTGTAGGTGTGTAGGTGTGTAGGTGTGTAGGTGTGTAGGTGTGTAGGTGTGTAGGTGTGTAGGTGTGTAGGTGTGTAGGTGTGTAGGTGTGTAGGTGTGTAGGTGTGTAGGTGTGTAGGTGTGTAGGTGTGTAGGTGTGTAGGTGTGTAGGTGTGTAGGTGTGTAGGTGTGTAGGTGTGTAGGTGTGTAGGTGTGTAGGTGTGTAGGTGTGTAGGTGTGTAGGTGTGTAGGTGTGTAGGTGTGTAGGTGTGTAGGTGTGTAGGTGTGTAGGTGTGTAGGTGTGTAGGTGTGTAGGTGTGTAGGTGTGTAGGTGTGTAGGTGTGTAGGTGTGTAGGTGTGTAGGTGTGTAGGTGTGTAGGTGTGTAGGTGTGTAGGTGTGTAGGTGTGTAGGTGTGTAGGTGTGTAGGTGTGTAGGTGTGTAGGTGTGTAGGTGTGTAGGTGTGTAGGTGTGTAGGTGTGTAGGTGTGTAGGTGTGTAGGTGTGTAGGTGTGTAGGTGTGTAGGTGTGTAGGTGTGTAGGTGTGTAGGTGTGTAGGTGTGTAGGTGTGTAGGTGTGTAGGTGTGTAGGTGTGTAGGTGTGTAGGTGTGTAGGTGTGTAGGTGTGTAGGTGTGTAGGTGTGTAGGTGTGTAGGTGTGTAGGTGTGTAGGTGTGTAGGTGTGTAGGTGTGTAGGTGTGTAGGTGTGTAGGTGTGTAGGTGTGTAGGTGTGTAGGTGTGTAGGTGTGTAGGTGTGTAGGTGTGTAGGTGTGTAGGTGTGTAGGTGTGTAGGTGTGTAGGTGTGTAGGTGTGTAGGTGTGTAGGTGTGTAGGTGTGTAGGTGTGTAGGTGTGTAGGTGTGTAGGTGTGTAGGTGTGTAGGTGTGTAGGTGTGTAGGTGTGTAGGTGTGTAGGTGTGTAGGTGTGTAGGTGTGTAGGTGTGTAGGTGTGTAGGTGTGTAGGTGTGTAGGTGTGTAGGTGTGTAGGTGTGTAGGTGTGTAGGTGTGTAGGTGTGTAGGTGTGTAGGTGTGTAGGTGTGTAGGTGTGTAGGTGTGTAGGTGTGTAGGTGTGTAGGTGTGTAGGTGTGTAGGTGTGTAGGTGTGTAGGTGTGTAGGTGTGTAGGTGTGTAGGTGTGTAGGTGTGTAGGTGTGTAGGTGTGTAGGTGTGTAGGTGTGTAGGTGTGTAGGTGTGTAGGTGTGTAGGTGTGTAGGTGTGTAGGTGTGTAGGTGTGTAGGTGTGTAGGTGTGTAGGTGTGTAGGTGTGTAGGTGTGTAGGTGTGTAGGTGTGTAGGTGTGTAGGTGTGTAGGTGTGTAGGTGTGTAGGTGTGTAGGTGTGTAGGTGTGTAGGTGTGTAGGTGTGTAGGTGTGTAGGTGTGTAGGTGTGTAGGTGTGTAGGTGTGTAGGTGTGTAGGTGTGTAGGTGTGTAGGTGTGTAGGTGTGTAGGTGTGTAGGTGTGTAGGTGTGTAGGTGTGTAGGTGTGTAGGTGTGTAGGTGTGTAGGTGTGTAGGTGTGTAGGTGTGTAGGTGTGTAGGTGTGTAGGTGTGTAGGTGTGTAGGTGTGTAGGTGTGTAGGTGTGTAGGTGTGTAGGTGTGTAGGTGTGTAGGTGTGTAGGTGTGTAGGTGTGTAGGTGTGTAGGTGTGTAGGTGTGTAGGTGTGTAGGTGTGTAGGTGTGTAGGTGTGTAGGTGTGTAGGTGTGTAGGTGTGTAGGTGTGTAGGTGTGTAGGTGTGTAGGTGTGTAGGTGTGTAGGTGTGTAGGTGTGTAGGTGTGTAGGTGTGTAGGTGTGTAGGTGTGTAGGTGTGTAGGTGTGTAGGTGTGTAGGTGTGTAGGTGTGTAGGTGTGTAGGTGTGTAGGTGTGTAGGTGTGTAGGTGTGTAGGTGTGTAGGTGTGTAGGTGTGTAGGTGTGTAGGTGTGTAGGTGTGTAGGTGTGTAGGTGTGTAGGTGTGTAGGTGTGTAGGTGTGTAGGTGTGTAGGTGTGTAGGTGTGTAGGTGTGTAGGTGTGTAGGTGTGTAGGTGTGTAGGTGTGTAGGTGTGTAGGTGTGTAGGTGTGTAGGTGTGTAGGTGTGTAGGTGTGTAGGTGTGTAGGTGTGTAGGTGTGTAGGTGTGTAGGTGTGTAGGTGTGTAGGTGTGTAGGTGTGTAGGTGTGTAGGTGTGTAGGTGTGTAGGTGTGTAGGTGTGTAGGTGTGTAGGTGTGTAGGTGTGTAGGTGTGTAGGTGTGTAGGTGTGTAGGTGTGTAGGTGTGTAGGTGTGTAGGTGTGTAGGTGTGTAGGTGTGTAGGTGTGTAGGTGTGTAGGTGTGTAGGTGTGTAGGTGTGTAGGTGTGTAGGTGTGTAGGTGTGTAGGTGTGTAGGTGTGTAGGTGTGTAGGTGTGTAGGTGTGTAGGTGTGTAGGTGTGTAGGTGTGTAGGTGTGTAGGTGTGTAGGTGTGTAGGTGTGTAGGTGTGTAGGTGTGTAGGTGTGTAGGTGTGTAGGTGTGTAGGTGTGTAGGTGTGTAGGTGTGTAGGTGTGTAGGTGTGTAGGTGTGTAGGTGTGTAGGTGTGTAGGTGTGTAGGTGTGTAGGTGTGTAGGTGTGTAGGTGTGTAGGTGTGTAGGTGTGTAGGTGTGTAGGTGTGTAGGTGTGTAGGTGTGTAGGTGTGTAGGTGTGTAGGTGTGTAGGTGTGTAGGTGTGTAGGTGTGTAGGTGTGTAGGTGTGTAGGTGTGTAGGTGTGTAGGTGTGTAGGTGTGTAGGTGTGTAGGTGTGTAGGTGTGTAGGTGTGTAGGTGTGTAGGTGTGTAGGTGTGTAGGTGTGTAGGTGTGTAGGTGTGTAGGTGTGTAGGTGTGTAGGTGTGTAGGTGTGTAGGTGTGTAGGTGTGTAGGTGTGTAGGTGTGTAGGTGTGTAGGTGTGTAGGTGTGTAGGTGTGTAGGTGTGTAGGTGTGTAGGTGTGTAGGTGTGTAGGTGTGTAGGTGTGTAGGTGTGTAGGTGTGTAGGTGTGTAGGTGTGTAGGTGTGTAGGTGTGTAGGTGTGTAGGTGTGTAGGTGTGTAGGTGTGTAGGTGTGTAGGTGTGTAGGTGTGTAGGTGTGTAGGTGTGTAGGTGTGTAGGTGTGTAGGTGTGTAGGTGTGTAGGTGTGTAGGTGTGTAGGTGTGTAGGTGTGTAGGTGTGTAGGTGTGTAGGTGTGTAGGTGTGTAGGTGTGTAGGTGTGTAGGTGTGTAGGTGTGTAGGTGTGTAGGTGTGTAGGTGTGTAGGTGTGTAGGTGTGTAGGTGTGTAGGTGTGTAGGTGTGTAGGTGTGTAGGTGTGTAGGTGTGTAGGTGTGTAGGTGTGTAGGTGTGTAGGTGTGTAGGTGTGTAGGTGTGTAGGTGTGTAGGTGTGTAGGTGTGTAGGTGTGTAGGTGTGTAGGTGTGTAGGTGTGTAGGTGTGTAGGTGTGTAGGTGTGTAGGTGTGTAGGTGTGTAGGTGTGTAGGTGTGTAGGTGTGTAGGTGTGTAGGTGTGTAGGTGTGTAGGTGTGTAGGTGTGTAGGTGTGTAGGTGTGTAGGTGTGTAGGTGTGTAGGTGTGTAGGTGTGTAGGTGTGTAGGTGTGTAGGTGTGTAGGTGTGTAGGTGTGTAGGTGTGTAGGTGTGTAGGTGTGTAGGTGTGTAGGTGTGTAGGTGTGTAGGTGTGTAGGTGTGTAGGTGTGTAGGTGTGTAGGTGTGTAGGTGTGTAGGTGTGTAGGTGTGTAGGTGTGTAGGTGTGTAGGTGTGCAGGTGTGTAGGTGTGTAGGTGTGCAGGTGTGCAGGTGTGCAGGTGTGCAGGTGGTGGCAGGTGTGCAGGTGTGCAGGTGTGCAGGTGTGCAGGTGTGCAGGTGTGCAGGTGTGCAGGTGTGCAGGTGTGCAGGTGTGCAGGTGTGCAGGTGTGCAGGTGTGCAGGTGTGCAGTGTGCAGGTGTGCAGGTGTGCAGGTGTGCAGGTGTGCAGGTGTGCAGGTGTGCAGGTGTGCAGGTGTGCAGGTGTGCAGGTGTGCAGGTGTGCAGGTGTGCAGGTGTGCAGGTGTGCAGGTGTGCAGGTGTGCAGGTGTGCAGGTGTGCAGGTGTGCAGTGTGCAGGTGTGCAGGTGTGCAGGTGTGCAGGTGTGCAGGTGTGCAGGTGTGCAGGTGTGCAGGTGTGCAGGTGTGCAGGTGTGCAGGTGTGCAGGTGTGCAGGTGTGCAGGTGTGCAGGTGTGCAGGTGTGCAGGTGTGCAGGTGTGCAGGTGTGCAGGTGTGCAGGTGTGCAGGTGTGCAGGTGTGCAGGTGTGCAGGTGTGCAGGTGTGCAGGTGTGCAGGTGTGCAGGTGTGCAGGTGTGCAGGTGTGCAGGTGTGCAGGTGTGCAGGTGTGCAGGTGTGCAGGTGTGCAGGTGTGCAGGTGTGCAGGTGTGCAGGTGTGCAGGTGTGCAGGTGTGCAGGTGTGCAGGTGTGCAGGTGTGCAGGTGTGCAGGTGTGCAGGTGTGCAGGTGTGCAGGTGTGCAGGTGTGCAGGTGTGCAGGTGTGCAGGTGTGTAGGTGTGTAGGTGTGCAGGTGTGCAGGTGTGCAGGTGTGCAGGTGTGCAGGTGTGTAGGTGTGCAGGTGTGTAGGTGTGTAGGTGTGTAGGTGTGTAGGTGTGTAGGTGTGTAGGTGTGTAGGTGTGTAGGTGTGTAGGTGTGTAGGTGTGTAGGTGTGTAGGTGTGTAGGTGTGTAGGTGTGTAGGTGTGTAGGTGTGTAGGTGTGTAGGTGTGTAGGTGTGTAGGTGTGTAGGTGTGTAGGTGTGTAGGTGTGTAGGTGTGTAGGTGTGTAGGTGTGTAGGTGTGTAGGTGTGTAGGTGTGTAGGTGTGTAGGTGTGTAGGTGTGTAGGTGTGTAGGTGTGTAGGTGTGTAGGTGTGTAGGTGTGTAGGTGTGTAGGTGTGTAGGTGTGTAGGTGTGTAGGTGTGTAGGTGTGTAGGTGTGTAGGTGTGTAGGTGTGTAGGTGTGTAGGTGTGTAGGTGTGTAGGTGTGTAGGTGTGTAGGTGTGTAGGTGTGTAGGTGTGTAGGTGTGTAGGTGTGTAGGTGTGTAGGTGTGTAGGTGTGTAGGTGTGTAGGTGTGTAGGTGTGTAGGTGTGTAGGTGTGTAGGTGTGTAGGTGTGTAGGTGTGTAGGTGTGTAGGTGTGTAGGTGTGTAGGTGTGTAGGTGTGTAGGTGTGTAGGTGTGTAGGTGTGTAGGTGTGTAGGTGTGTAGGTGTGTAGGTGTGTAGGTGTGTAGGTGTGTAGGTGTGTAGGTGTGTAGGTGTGTAGGTGTGTAGGTGTGTAGGTGTGTAGGTGTGTAGGTGTGTAGGTGTGTAGGTGTGTAGGTGTGTAGGTGTGTAGGTGTGTAGGTGTGTAGGTGTGTAGGTGTGTAGGTGTGTAGGTGTGTAGGTGTGTAGGTGTGTAGGTGTGTAGGTGTGTAGGTGTGTAGGTGTGTAGGTGTGTAGGTGTGTAGGTGTGTAGGTGTGTAGGTGTGTAGGTGTGTAGGTGTGTAGGTGTGTAGGTGTGTAGGTGTGTAGGTGTGTAGGTGTGTAGGTGTGTAGGTGTGTAGGTGTGTAGGTGTGTAGGTGTGTAGGTGTGTAGGTGTGTAGGTGTGTAGGTGTGTAGGTGTGTAGGTGTGTAGGTGTGTAGGTGTGTAGGTGTGTAGGTGTGTAGGTGTGTAGGTGTGTAGGTGTGTAGGTGTGTAGGTGTGTAGGTGTGTAGGTGTGTAGGTGTGTAGGTGTGTAGGTGTGTAGGTGTGTAGGTGTGTAGGTGTGTAGGTGTGTAGGTGTGTAGGTGTGTAGGTGTGTAGGTGTGTAGGTGTGTAGGTGTGTAGGTGTGTAGGTGTGTAGGTGTGTAGGTGTGTAGGTGTGTAGGTGTGTAGGTGTGTAGGTGTGTAGGTGTGTAGGTGTGTAGGTGTGTAGGTGTGTAGGTGTGTAGGTGTGTAGGTGTGTAGGTGTGTAGGTGTGTAGGTGTGTAGGTGTGTAGGTGTGTAGGTGTGTAGGTGTGTAGGTGTGTAGGTGTGTAGGTGTGTAGGTGTGTAGGTGTGTAGGTGTGTAGGTGTGTAGGTGTGTAGGTGTGTAGGTGTGTAGGTGTGTAGGTGTGTAGGTGTGTAGGTGTGTAGGTGTGTAGGTGTGTAGGTGTGTAGGTGTGTAGGTGTGTAGGTGTGTAGGTGTGTAGGTGTGTAGGTGTGTAGGTGTGTAGGTGTGTAGGTGTGTAGGTGTGTAGGTGTGTAGGTGTGTAGGTGTGTAGGTGTGGTAGGTGTGTAGGTGTGTAGGTGTGTAGGTGTGTAGGTGTGGTGTAGGTGTGTAGGTGTGTAGGTGTGTAGGTGTGTAGGTGTA
>JAXIVJ010005101.1:0-55000 GCA_036785665.1 Chirona hameri | reverse complement strand
ATTTATTTCGATCGCATAGGTAATATTAGAAGGTAATGCCGTTGAATTGTAAATACAGAGTTGAAGGTTGTCTCAGTGGAGGTACGTGATCGGCAATACACCATGCATGGTATGGGGATTTTCCGGTTTTCATTCGGTACATACGTAATTTTTCACCCATAGATTCCACGAAACGAGCACGGAACAAGTCAGTTCAGTTGACACGTGCGACAACTGTGCTTAGAAAGCAGAAAACGCGTTTATATTTCAACCTCGGTTTTATATTACCTGTCGAGGCGCGCCAATAGAAGTTAATAGCAATTTTGAAAGACATGTATTTTTTTCACGCACTACACTTAAACACCCCACCATGCACAGTACACACGATATCGTACATCACAGGGTACGTAGGGAGACTGTGACGTCACTGTGACGTCCCATCCAAGCGAATTCGACCAATCAAATTAATAGGTGCGAATGGTCGCTAGACTTGGGGAATTTGCTCCCCGGTCGGGGCCCCAGAGCCCCAGAGACCTCCCCGGAGCCGGGACGGTAATTGCCGACGCTACTGGCGCCGTCCCGGCTTGGCCAGACGGGCCACCAACGCGTTGGCGCGGACAATGACCGCCAACGCGTGGCTTGCGTCGTTGTTGCGGCGGGTATGGACTATATCTATTTAGTATCATCTGTGTGTTATTTTTCTTTGTGCTTTGTGTGTTGTTGTGTGGTATGGTATATTTTATGAACATGGCAATAAACAATTGTCCTGGAAAAAAAAAACATTTTTGCCAATAACTTTTGATTGAATAGAGATGGAGATGCGAAATTTTGTGAGAGTGAATGTGAGTCAAATGTTCAATTTACTTTAAACCAATTGCAATGGGTATGACTGAAAGTACCTTGACGAGATCGTTTGACCTCAGGTCACATGATCATTTTCCATTGCGGCTTATTAGACAATGACGGGGTACCGCATACCTTTTCCCCAAACGACTTGGGAATATCAGCCCAATTGCTTAATATTTGCAAAACAATATAGACGGTGCACAAAGAGCTACATAACCCTTCAGGGCATCGTTTGTCCCCAGGTCACGGCATAAGGTACCAATATGGCCATTGGAAGAATAACGGAGCACTACACATTGGAATAATTTACCAGGGGATGTGGTGTCATTCGCACGTTTCTACCTTTATTCTATCAAAAGTTATTGGCAAAAAAGTGCTGGTGACCTCAGATGACCTCAGCTGACTTTGTAGAGGTCACTGAGCAATAACTGCACATGAATCTTCAAGAATGAGCTACAATAATATGATTCTGAAAGACTTGCCCTAATCCAATGCATATTCTCTGAATAGGAAGCATTTGTATATTTTCCAATTGACTTATAATGGCAGGTCACGAAATTTACCTGACCTTAGGTCACCGATACAACAAAATACCTTGGTTCGCAGCAACCTTAGTTTCTCTAAAAAATAGGCTAGATGAATATTTTGCAGGAAAGGGTTTAGGGTTTGCAGGAAAGGGTTTGCAGGAAAGGAAATGGGGTATGGGTTGGTCCACATACTCCGAACACAGCACAGCATATGGCCATCAGCCACCTGACCAGTACTGGATCTAGTACACCTGGCTGAAACCATACACAGGGATATATACCGAGACACAGCAATGGTGCACCTATGTATGTTGTGCTTTGATGAAGGTAATGACACACTTCCCCATCCTTACTCAGTCCGCCTAACCGGTATATGTGTCAGTATTGTACCTTGACAATCTGTATACCAATATTCGTAATGCGATTTTGCAGGTGACAGAGATAATTACGCGTTCACCAGCTGAACATGTATTTAAACACACCAACAGCAATTCATCGAAGTTCACATTCTAATCACGCATATACATTGCAAATACGGGGCTTACTTGATGGTATAGCCTGACGTCTCAATAATATATCGATACACATCGGTCACAGAGTATGAACAGCTATAGGACCGAGCTGGTGACCCCAAACAGTTGGACGCATACAATAAACACTACATTGAAGTCATGCTACAGCATGCAATAATTAATACCGTCGGTGTCTTAATAGGCCAATCCGCATCACGTTATTGTGTACATCAGTTGACAGCCGAGCACTTGTCTACATGCTTCCGCAGTCTATCGGGAGAAATAAAGCCTTTGCTACACCGGCCACACCTGTGTTTGTAGTCGTGTGTGTGGTGGCAGATGACGTGCCTCTTCATGGCCGACCGATCCGAGAACCGGGTCGGACAGAAGGAGCAGCCGTACGGCCGCTCCCCCGTGTGAGTCCGTATGTGCCTGGTGAGTTCCGACCGGGTAACGAACCGGGCCGAGCACACATGACACCGGTACGCCTTCACGCCACTGTGAGACTTAATATGTGTGATGTAATGAGACACCACGTTAAACGTGGCGCCACACTGCTCACACTGGCGGAGCTTCTCACCGGTGTGGATACGTTCGTGTCTCGCCAGATGACCGACCCGTGTGAACGCCTTGCCGCAGACGTCACATCCGTACGGCCTTTGACCGCTGTGTACACGGCGGTGATTCGTCAGAGTGCCCCGCTCAGCAAACGCCTCGCCGCAGTCGTCACAGCGATGCGGCCGCTCTCCCGTGTGTGTCAAGCGATGACATCTCATGTGAGCCATATGGTCTGTGGAGTACTCGCACCACTCACACTTGTGTCTACCGTTCCTGCCGATGTGGCCGTGACGCTGCTTCACGTGATTGTCCAGACGATCCTGTCCCAGACACGCGTAGTCGCAGTGGACACAGTGAAACATGCCTCCACCTGGGGAACAGATGGTTACTGTGAGTTCTCAAATGGACAACATTTATATTTAGTGAATGAGTTGTTTGCTAGTGTATGAATATTACGTGGCAGCAGGCCAGTAATACATGATTATGACATAATAGGAAAACTAAATATTAACCATATTGTGATAATGACAAACATAAGTGTAAAATATAAATAAAATAGTTGAATAATACAATGAAGTTGAATACAAATGATAAAGATAAACACGCTCATCATCAAAGGTCCACACCTGCGATGTCGATTTTTTTAAACGATTGAGGGACCGAATAGGAACGGAGCGAAGGGGTCCACAGGCGCAAAAGTTTTTACCAATACAGCTAAATCGGTCGAAAATTAACACATTTCCTGAAGGAAGATCTAACCAGCTTATACAAGGGAGAATTTGTTTTAAAGCAGTTCTGAACCCTCTTCCGGGTAGGGCAAAATCACTACGTGTTCCGGTAGGGGTGGGGGGGGGGGGGGGGGGAGTACGATCACCCTTAGCATTTCGCCCCTAATTGAGCTAGAGCTTCGATTAAAATACAAGCGTATTGCTTGTGACGAGAGGAAGCCGCTAATGCCCGATTTTAAGGTTTTATGTCATTAGGTGACCTCTGAGGTCATGGCAATGACCCAAATGTCATCAAAATTGAAAATGCGTATACATTGAATTTTATCGAGCTAGAATCGTGAATGAGCATATCATAATGCTTAATGGGTGCCAAATTCGTAATCAGCGTCACAAAATGTCCTAAAAACTACCAAATTCCAAAAAGGTCATGTTCCAAAATTCCAAAAGGTCCAAAATTCCCAAATTCCAAAAGGTCGGAGGTCAGCGACCTCGGTTGACCTGTGCACGCGCATGACCCCAGTTGAACATATAATTATGTAAAATGGATCCCAAATTTGAAATCGGCGTCACAAAATGTCCTAGAAACCGCCAGAAGCCCAAAAAAGTAATCTGAGATCATCGGAGGTCAATGACCTCAGTTGACCTTTGAAAAGGTCAATCGAGGTCACAATCTCAGTGGAAACCACAACTGTCACCTGGAAACACCTGTGCATATGCTCCTGAACAACAAACACTCGAAAACTGCACAAGTTACAAGCATCGATACTGCGGGACGCCAGTTGCGCATGACATGACCTAGAGAAACAGGTCATAGGTCACGGGTCATGTGGGTTAGAAATTCATTTTTTTTTTAGAGTATGTGGTATTTTTTTTTCTTCTCGAAAGTAGGGTACTGAAAGTTTCATCGAAATCGGTTGGAAACTACGCGAGTTATTCCAGGAAAACCGAGGGGGGGGGGCATCCACCCCCTACCCGGGCGAGGGTTACCCGCGCCCTGTCGGTGCTCAGCGCCAACTTAGTCGTGCCAGGGGAGGCATCTGACGCCCCTCCCCAACTCTGCTCGAATGGCAATTAGGGAGAATTCACAAATGCCGTTTGATAGCTCGTCTAAATTCATATAGAAATTATTTCGGTTATTTTCGGTTCAGGTCAATATTGAGGTCTCTACCAGCGGTCATCAATTATGCATTGTGCATAGGTATCGATTTATATACTTTTGGGGTGGCACTCGCTCCCCCCAATGTTAAGTTCGCCCCCCCCCCCAATGGTACCCTCCCCTCCCCCCCAATGGTACCCGCTCGGTCCCCCAAATGTTTTTGGCCGCTGGCGGATCCAAGAAGGGGCAAAGCGGCCAAACCTCCAAAATCACCTGAAATGGGCAACAAATTGACACGTTTCCTATTCCAAAAGAAAATCTACTCAGCTTTTACTAAGAAAGGTTTGTTTTAAAACCCCTCTTTATGTATAAAGATGCGAAATCCGGTGAATTTTTAACATATTTGCAATGTTTGATTTTTAGGGCATTTTTCCGAAGATTTTTTTTTTTAAAACTGTTTTGAAATGTTCTAAAATATATACTTTGTATGATCTCTTAAAGTTTAGCTGATTTTTGTATTCTCCAAACTCGTGTGTAGTGACGTCACTACATTCGTTGTATCTCTAAAAAAAAATTATCGATAACATTTCTTCATTTATGCACATAAGACGTAAAATTGGTGCAGGAGAATGTACCCAAAGTTTCATGTTGATACCGCTATTGGTTTTTGAGCTATTGCGAAAATTCAGGGGGAGATAATCCCCCCCCCCACACCCCCCCCCTTAATGGCAGGTTAACATTGCCGTTTTACTAAGTAAGGGTTCCAAGTAAGGACTCGGGCCTTCTGGCGGATGTAGACCGGCCCAAAACATTGGTTTGAGGGGCCGTCCGACAGAATTCCAAAACTCATAGATTTCGTCTGTTTTTGCATTATGAATTGATTACAAATACTGTCCTTTGTACAAGTTGCCTAGAATTTCTTTAAAATGTGTGAAGTTTCAGCCGATTTTGGTGGTTTCGGTAAAGCCATGGCGCTGATAGGCTCCCCTTGGATCCGTCCCTGTTCGGCCACTGGCGGATCCAGGGGGAGGGGGGCATCAGGGGCAAATGCTTCCCCCCACACACAAACACAGTAATCTGGGGGAGAGCATTCAATACAAGTATCCCCCCCCCCCCGCCCGTTCCCAATTTATGGTAAAATCGTAAAAATTGACTTTGCAGCAGTCAAAATCCAGTTATCCACAGCAGTGGCGCACGCAGGATTCCATTGGGGGGGGGGGGGGGGCAGAGCCCTAAGAGCGGGTCCCCTTGTGTGCGGGCCCCCACCCGTTTTTTTCAACTTCGCGGATTTCGGTCACTTGATTTTCAGTGGGCCCCCTACAGCATGGGATATGAGACATGATAAATCAATGTCGTGTAAGGTGACTGCGTGTGCTACTGATGTGCGAATTTTAGGTGCGTGTGCTACTGATGTGCGGTGCAACTTTCGAGAGTTGACGAAATGAGGTAAATGACAACACGCAGTAGTGGTGACTGGTGAACCGATACGATATTTTCGTAGCAGGTATGTGTGATCAGTTTCGCGATACATGACTGATTTTTACAACATACAACATCGCAACAAATGTGGAGACGGTCTCGCGCATGAATTGGGAAGGCCTAATTCCAACGGATCCAGGGCCTGGTGTAAACCAGTTGCTGGATACCTGTCTGGAAGCTGCGCACAGGCTTTCTGGAGTTTGGTAAAAATGAGAGAAGCACGGGGAACAGATCGCGTCAAAAAATTTCAACCGTCGTAATAACTAGTTTTTTTTTTCTCGGGAGATCTGCTACCCATTGTTTTTGGTGGACTTGGATACTCAAAATCATCGGTCCCTAGGTACATCCTAGTATCGACGATGAAGCGTAACATGTGCCAAATAGCGAAGCATTTTATTTCATCAGTGAAGTTGAGCGTTACAATATTATTTGGCTACGCCCACATATGTTTGAGATGCTTATGCGCAAATTGTAGTGTAGATAGAAACCGCGTTTACACGGGACTTTATATTATGAATGAATGAATGAATGAATTATCTTTTCGGAAATTGATACAATTTTAGAAATTGGGCTAAATTATGGCATTTTTTTTCTTCTTTCTAACCTCCCAGATCCATGTCCCCTAAAGGTTTAAAAGTCCCAGCCTTTGGACGTCAAAGTCCCGTATAAACTACGCTAGGCTATACGTTCGCAAACGGAATAGTAATTAACCCTGGAGGCGCTGGTGGGGGAAGGATTTTTTTTTGCTCCCCCTCCTTAGTTTTTTCCCGCCATAATCAGAAAACGCATGGAGATATCGGCTTGAAACTTTCAGCAACTTGAAATTAATAGCTAAGCCACGTTTTGGCAAAAAATTCGGTCCTGGCCAGGTCAGGTCAAATGACATGACCACCAAACAACTTCTAGGTAGCACAGCCGGCACAATGGTTAATCGAGCGACATGAAACTCATGACACGTCATGATGTCATTAGGGACTACAATATCTCGGATTTTCTATATCATATTGATGAGCTAAGGTCAAGTTATAAAATCGTGACCTTTTCAATGTAACCCTAGGAAAAAACGCATATTTATCAGTTGTAAGGGGATAAATTTAGTTCATGTTTTCTCTAGCCACTAGTTTTGGCCAGACTAGACCTGACCGAGCCCCATATCACGTCTCTGCCAGCACCGGGACCATGATCTGGCCCATACCAGGAACGGGCCCCTACCGGTAACTGGCCCGTATAAAAAACGTAAGGAGCGGGCCCTGTTGTGATCGGGCCTTCCTCCTGACCGGGCCCCATATCACGCCTTTGCCAGCGCCCGGCCCGTCTCGATCGGGCCTGATCAAGACCGGGCGTCTACCAGGAACGGGCTCGTGTTACCAGAACGTGACCGTATCAAGAATTTGCAAGGGCCGGGCCCTGTTGTGACGGCCGACAGGGCTCTCGTCCTGATCGGGCCCATATCATGCCTTTACTAGCACCGGACCCATGCCTCGATCGGGCCTGACCAAGACCGGGCCCCTACCAGGAACGGGCCCGTATCAATAATTTGCAAGAACCGGGGCTTATTGTTACTGGACCCTCGACCTGACCCGGCCCCATACCACGCCTCTGCCAGCACCGGGCCCTGTCTTGATCGGACCCCTACCAGGAACGGCCCCTATCAGGAAGGAGCCGTATCAAATAATTTGCAAGGAGCGGACCCTGTTGTGTCCGGGCCCTCGTCCTGACCGGGCCCCATATCACGCCTTTGCCAGCACCGGTCCCCTGCCTCGATCGGACCTGACCAAGACCGGGCCCCTACCAGAAAGGGGCCCGTATCAATAATATGCAAGGACCGGGCCCTGTTGTGACCGGGTCCTCATCTTGACCGGGCCACATATCACGCCTTTGCCAGCACCGGGCCCTTGCCTCGATCGGACCTTACCAAGACCTGGCCCCTGTCAGAATACGGGTCCTTTTGATGCGGGCCCCCTCAGAAGTTTCGGGGGGGGGGGATCAGCTGACCCCTTTGACCCCCTGCGTGCGCCACTGATCCACAGTAAAAAAAACGGAAAATTTCGCGCCGTTTCGTGGCATGACACAACTTTCGCAATTTCTTTATTATTTTACAAAAACAAATATTTCTACACAATTATACAAATTTGGAAAATGGGAAAATGAATTCCATTAAGTGTCTGGCAGAGGCTCTCCTTGGCGGTAATTGCTGGCACTGGCGGATTCAGGGGGGGGGGGGCATCAGGAGCAAATGCATCCCCCACAGGAATCTGGGAGGGGCATTTAATACAAATATGCTCCCGCCTCTTCCCTGCACTGAACGTGGAAAACAATGATCTTAGGAGAAAACTTCATGAAAACGGAAGTGTTTTTTTCTCTCGAGTGATTGAATTTTTGAATATTTGTATGCATCTCTTGCTTTCAATGATAGACAAAACAGCGCCCTGATGCAAATTAAGCAGCCCCGGTGACACTTAAAGGAAATAGTTCACCTTCAACATTAGTTTTAAACTGTGATAGCAGTTTTGTAGCCCGTGTTGGGGAACCCCTATCTGCAAGTTTTCTTGACTGAAAAGACTCCAGCCGAATGTATTTGAGTTTTTGGCGAAGGAATGCGGTGCTGGCGAAAGAATGTTGTACTGGTTCTAGCCCGGGCAGAGACTATACCATCAGCCAATCAGCTTGCAGCTGGTGCTAGCGAGCGAATCGCCGGCCGCCGGTTGGCACATCTCCAATGCGAGTCTATCTTTACGCGACTACTTTCGAATCTGATTAGCTGAACCATTTTTTACATTCGCGTGACGTCAGGACTCTGACTCAGAGAGTATGCATATAGTTTTGATAAACAATACAAATTTACGGCCTTCTGTCCTGAATCGGCGCGATATAAGGCCATTTTTGACAATATAAAAAGAAATTGTATTAAAAAATATAATCAAATCGTGTTGGGTAAACAAATTCCAATGTGAACTATTTCCTTTAACCCGCGCCCCGCTGCGGGGGGAAGAATCTGCCCTCTCGGATTTTCTCAATAACTTGAAAACTATGATAGATATCAACGTCAAACTTTTAGTAACTTATGCTGCATCAATTATACGTCTTCTCGCCAAATTACAATGAAATTGATGAATTATTTTGGGAGATAATGACGTTGATGTTATTTCATGCCATTTTTGGTGAAAAAAAAATGACAAATGTTTGAACAATCGTAGAAAATAGTGTTTTGAAGGAAATTGCACACACAAACGGTAAAAGAAAGGAAATGACATTCTCTTCTAAATGGCAATCTCGGATTCGCGAAAGTTTGTGTTTTTGACCCCCCAAAATAAAAACCAACTGATTATTTTTCTGAGAAAAAAATCCACAAAATAAATTTTTGTGAATTTGAAAAGTGAATTTCTTAAGCTCGAATACCAAAATAAGGTGCCTACCAAAATCCTCAGAGTAAAAAATGGGGGTACCTTTTAGCCACAAAAAGATGACCCCCACGGAGAGAGGCTGGATCGGCCAGTGTGTTCGGCCCCCAACCGTTTGAGAAATCGACACCGCTGGTATTGCGTATTATCATATGAACAACCACAGGCCCAGAGCCCACTTATGGGCTCTGGGCCTGTGGTTTATTCCTGTACTTTATTCCATATTTTGTATTAAATATATTAATGTTTATCAGTTTAACAATCAGATGTACAACGATTGTTGTTTGCCACCAATATTCTGTTGTTGTTTGGCCCGAAGCCACGGTGGATAGAAAGATTGCCCGTCCAGGAGCCGCAGCCAGCAGCCCCAACGACGGCTGCCGCCGCGAGTCGATATGGTTGATCGTCCGCTGAGGCTGGATGGGCCGCTCGCCCTTATGGCGGTTCGCCACGCATGGTTGACTTCCGCGATTTTGTGCAACCCAAATTATTGATATCATCAAAAAATGGCAGAATTCAACTCGGAAAGCTTCAGCGAACCACATGAGACGTGGGTCTTTAGCACTTTCGACCATAACTAATTTTAGAGCCACCTTAAAAAAAAAGACACCCTATGGGTACTATTTTTCCACTCCTTTTCCCAAGTTTCCTGTGAATTTTCCACTCCATACTTTAAAATGTATTGGATAATTTGAACTCTGATACTGATTTATGGATGTAATGATAGGGTGAGCCTGTGTAGGGAAAGACAGGTAAGAATTGGAATATGCACACAAATGATTCTGGTGCGCGGGTAATTGGGCATTGCTAAAGCCGAATACATATATTTTTTGGTTGCATTTTCCACTCTTTATGCTTATTTGTAGCCATAATTTTGCACTCCGCATCCCCAGCTCCAAAGCAATCCTAGGACCCTGTCTTCAATATATAATTTAATATAATTGGCATTGGAATGGGAGGGGGGAGGAATGTTTCCCCATTTCTGTGATATATTTTGTTTTGTTTTTGTGAACATGGGAAAGCAATATTTCAACAATGCTGTACTTTCTTCGTTTAAGACACCAGTAGCAAAGAACACTAACTATTTGAACTATTTGTAACAGGGGGGGGGGGCGGATTCTGCCCCCCCCCCCATGTTTTTTTTGCAGATATCTCCCGAACGGCTAAGACCAGACCCATGTAATTTTGGGACTTTTCCTAGAATTGAATGCCGCATATGAAGTCAACATTTTGTGTTCTTAACCTGAACAGAGGCGGTCCCAGGGCACGTTTTTGGGAAGGTTCTGCGGCGACATTTGGCGATAATACTGAAATGCGATCTTCACGTTTTCTTCCTAACTGCCTCAAGTATGAAGGAGTTAAATCAGTTTACGGTGATTGCAACAAGGAAAATTAGTTGATGTTAATGAAGAATCATACAAATTGCATGGCACAGGCGGTTTCAGGGGCTTCTAAGGGGGGGGGGGGTCCAGGAACTATTTAATGCTTGGCGGGAAACCAATAGAGCGATGTAAGGGGCATTTATAGCTATCAAGATGTAAATGATAGTTTCTCGTTAATTATTTTCATAATGTATTACATATAGAGTTGCAGTAGCGTGTTCAGGCACATGAAAAGGGGGGTGACTGGCATAGTGATGACGATATGCTAGCGATTACGGCGCAATAGACGGTTAGTTTATAATGATACATGCACATATGAGGCCAGGAGAGGAAATTAAGTCGTTTTTTTTCAGAGGCGCGCTCAGGAATGGAAAAAAGGGGGTCATATTATTGCAAGGAAACTAAGATGCATGGACCTACATGACATAACATACTGCAGTTTTCGGATGAAACATGCACCACAGGGTACTCTAAGAACTAATATAAGATAATAGGCGAGTCCAGGTAGGGTAAAAGGGGGGTAAGCAATGTGAATTGAAGTTGTAGGTGAAATAGTCACTGTTGACAAGTTAGTATCATAATAGCGGATACTATACCTATCAAAAGGTCTTGAGCCTCCCCAGTTTGGATCCTGGATACGCCTATGATGAAGTACAACATGCAAAAAGGAACTATCTACGATCAGTAACATATTTATAGTGCTGGTAGCAACTTGCCTGCGGTTACTATTTTTTTCTATTTTACCTCCCTTTTTCACTGACCTGCTACCGCCTATGGCAAACAATATGTTCAATAGCTGTTTTGTCTAATGTCACATTAACACACCATTTCATTTATCAAAAGAACAAAAAAATGGTTTTATTACGCATTTACTTCACCCCATATTGAGTGACATGCACACGCCTATGATTTTTGAATTTGCAAAAGTCACTGCCACATATTAATTTCCAATTCATTCTCTATCGATCCCCATTGGTTGCGTTAAAATCGGTTGATAAACATGACAGCTGTGTTGGATCACAAATACCTCTAAAATTTGTGGTGTTTGCCCCCCTGTTGCCCCCTATTATTATTATTTTTTCTTCTCGAAATGTAGATCGTGGTGAGGGGAATAGCATGCCGTTTGATTTGTGAAAATCGGACGGGTAGATCTCGAGATCTCCAGGGGGGGATCCGCCGCCCCCCCCCCCCTGTTACAAATAGGGGTAGCCAGGAGCCTGTTACAAATAGAGTTAACCCGCGACTTACTGGGGGCTATTTTTTGCCCCCCTCCCGTTATTTTGCAATAACTCCTAAACGAACACCGGTATCGTCACCAAACTTGCAGTACCTTCTCTCAAATCAATTTTACACATGTTGGCACAAGGCAAAATATGAGGCTATGATAGGTCAACCGGGAATGACGTCAGAGTGACGTCATGTTCTTCGGTTTTTGTTGCAAAATAATGGTTTGCGGAAAACGCTGTCAAAAGTACGATATTTGAGATAAACTAAATTGTTTTAAATCAAATTGCTGACAATAGACAGGGCTATCAAACTGCTATCTCGGATTTGTTTAGTTTTTTTTTAATTCAAAATTTTGAGAAATCCAAATACATTTTTTTTTGTGTTTTTTTACAAAATTTCAAGAAAAAATCAGAATTATCCAAAAACCGGAATATATGTGATCGAGACTTATGCGGTGAATATGTGTACCAAATTTAAAGTCCATATCTTTAAAAATGACCGAGCTATGACCTTTAAATGACAAAAATCGCCCACTTCTCACAGCATTACTATGCATAAAAAAACGCATTTCCATTTTTGCTTTTAACTTCTATTTATATGGAACAATGTTATAAGGTCATTTTTCGCGTTCTAGACGAAAAACAAACCCATACACATGTGTTACAACGTCTAATGACCGTAATCTGCAGTTTGACCTCGTGACCTCGGATGACCTTGACCTGACCCAAGGTCATAAACAGCTTAGAAAGGTACTTAGAAGTGTTAGACACACGAATCATACCCATTTATCGACGGCTTATGCGTTTAATATCGCAATTTTGCGCGACAATTCCATCCATAGAGACCTTTTGACAGGTCAAACATTTTGTACTTGACCTGACCTGTGACGGCATCGGTGACCCTGAGGTCAACAATATTATGTTTCCCTCGATAAATTTCCCAGGGCTATCGAATGCCGTTTGAATTATTACATTCTGTCCAGTAGTTCCGGATATCAGAGGGGGGCAAACAATAGTCCCCCCCCCCCCCCCAGTAAGTCGCGTTTTGAAATATAACCCAGTAACTCGTGGGTTAAGACACCAGTAGCAAAGAACAATGTTACTGTGTTTTTGTGGGATATTTCTGTCTTCATTTTCCATTGTGGTGGGTTGCTATTTTTTGTTGTCACAGAACAGTGCCAATTTTATATTGTGTTCAATATTCACTGCCTTCAGGCTCCCTTGTTTTGTTGTTGTCTGCGTCGGTTTTTCCGTAACTCGCTGGCGGGAGGGCGTACTGAGAGGCTGTATTGGAACACCGGTGGTGGCTCGCTTGACAGCGGCGGTGACTCGCCCAGCCGGGAATGTCCCGACAGCCGGGCGAGTCTTTGTTTATCGTTCAAAAAGATTGTTACGATGAATAAATAGTTTTACGCAGCCTTTACGCCTTTATCGTTGATGTAAGTTACAAGCTTCATTAAATAATGCTTACAATCAAACATGAGTGGTTTTCTGAATGAATGATTTCATGAATGGTTTCTTCTCTCTTTATCATTTTTAGTTGACTGCCACATGTAGCGTCAACATGTTCGATTGACTGTCAGCAGGACATCACATATCAGCGTCACAACTCGTCTACAGCGGTCTTAGAACTAGACCAGAGGCACAGTCACTCAAGTCCTGGTTCAAACACCGATGATAAAAACAATGCTTACTTGTTCTGGCTGTATTATGAATTATGAAACACAACAAAGTCAACAGATGAGCCATTCGTACATTTTAAAGTAAAAGCAATAGCAACGTAACAATAACAATACCAAACATCACCAATTCCATTCTCCACAGCAAATGATGTCACCATTTCACCTTTCCTCCGTACCATAGAAATGTACAACAAACGAACAAGTACTCCATGTTAATATCAACTGTGCGATATAAGTCAGACGTCAGAAGTTGTGCCTAACTACAGTCACATACAGAGGTCAGGTCAGAAGTCAGACAGTAACCGCGTATGCCTGCAGGTCATATAGAGACATACAGACACAGGACAGGTCAGATGTCATGCCAGAGGTCAGACCAGCGGTCAGACAGCAGTCGCGTCTCCTACCAGGTAACATACAGAGGTCATGTCATATGTCAAACAGGGTCCCCCTGCAGGTCACGCACAGCGTGAGGTTAGGTCAGATGTCATGTCATAGGTCGGTTCAGAAGCCATGCCAGAGGTCAGACCAGCGGTCAGACAGCAGTCGCGTCTCCTACCAGGTCATGCACCAGAGGTCAGGCCAGATGTCAAACGGCGTCCCCCTGCAGATCACGCACAGAGTGAGGTCAGGCCAGATGTCATGTCAGAGGTCGGGTCAGATGTCATGTCAGAGGTCGGGTCAGATGTCATGTCAGAAGTCGGGCCAGAGGTCAAGCCAGAGGTCGGGTCAGAAGCCAAGCCAGAGGTCGTCAGAATCCAAGCTGGAGGTCAGGCAGCAGCCGTGTCTCCAAGCAGGCACACACTGAGGCAAGGGCGCCGCCGCACAATTTTGAAAGGAGACAGTCAGGTGTTTGCCCATCCCCTAATGTTAATGTTAATGTTAACCATAGGGCTAATGTTAAAATCATGCTAATCTGGGCTGCCCCCCCCCCCCCCCCCCACCCACACACCGGTGGCGACGCCCCTGCAGAGTTCAGGCTGGTCAGAGGTCAGACAGCAGCCATGTCTCCCTGCAAGCCACTCACAGACAGAGGTCAGGTCAGATGGCAAACAGCGTCCCCCTGCATGTCACGCACAGTGAGGTCAGGTCAGATGGCATGCCAGAGGTCGGACCAGATGTCAGACAGCAACCGTGTCTCCTTCCAAGTCACACAGACAGAGGTCAGGGTAGATGTCAAACAGCGCCCCCCCCCCCTTCAGGTCACACACAGAGTGAGGTCGGGTCAGATGTCATGTCAGAGGTCGCGTCAGGAGTCATGTCAGAGGCCAGGCCGGAGGAAAGGCACTCAGTTCATGAAATGTGAATGATATAATGCCATTAGATACTGACTGATGTATTTTGCTCGATTATTAATTGTTATAGTGTAAATGAAATCACATGAACAGACATAAACAGTGCCAGGAAATATTAAGTCATGCTATGCTTGTACAAAAGACCACTGGAACCCAAGTATGTACCAGTAATGTACATTGAAATGCTTGAGAAATATGCGTTTGTAAGCAGTAATACTGAGGCAAAATTCCACAAACATATTTGATTTAACTTCTTCTTGTACTTCTCACCAACACACTTCCATACAACACTGGAAAACCTCTCATGCCTAGTCAGCGGCGGATCCAGGAAAGAAAATAAGGGTGGGGCACATCAGACGTCAAAGAGCCCACGAGCTGCAAGGGGCCCCGAACATTTTTGCCAGTCTGAAAGGGCCTCCAGTCGGTCTGAGAGTGTATTTTCAGGTATTTGAAGGCCTTTGTCAAGCCTGAGAGGGCTCTATGCCAGTCTTGTAGGGCCCTTGCAAGACTTTAGAGCGCCCTATGCTGGCCTGAGAGGACCACTGGCACATGCAGACCTAAGAAGGGCCCTCTCAAACCAGCTTTGTGCTCCCTTAGCCTGGTAAATGCCCCTTAGACTGTCGTAAGGCCTCTGCTGAAAGCTTGGTAAATGCCCTCTCAGGCCCAGCGAGGGCCCTTTCAGACCAGTGTTGGGCCATCAAAGGCCTGGAAAGGGCCTTCTCAGTCATGGCTGTGCCCCAGGCTTGGCAAGGGGCCCTCAGGTCCTCAGACACGGATGGACACAGGCCCATCCGTCCACGCAGAGGGGGCCCTCCTCAGACGTTTCATGAGGCATGTGCCCAATTGCCTCCCCCTGGATCTGCCCCTGATGCTAGTCAATAAAGTGTAAACAAAATTTGGCCCAAATGGTAAGCGTTACAATGATTTTCAAAGAAATCAGTGCTGCCAAAATGTGTGTATTCCTTCACAAGGCAAAGTTTATCAAAGTTAAGCACCTACTTTAACATGAGCAGTAAGGATCGACACATACCAGTGATGGGATGGCAGACTTCTTCAACTTAACATGTGAGCCTGACTCATAATCATGAGCCGAAAAGTGCTGTGTGCTTGAAGAAAGAAGCTTGAAGAGCTTGAAGTGCTTGAAGAAGATGCAAACACATTGTCTCCTTCAATCTGCATGCTGCCATCGCCTAATCTGAGGCAGCCAACAGCTGGCTGTCCGCCACTGGCACCCTAAAATACAGAACATATATACATGCACATTTTTTGCCGCATTAATTTAATCAATTCACAAAAATTTGTTCCATGAATTGAACAGTGATTTAAATAATTCAGGTTCCAAAATGAATTGTGATTGAATCATGCCAAAAAGTTTAATCTGTAACCAGTCTGGACCCAACATAAACAACATTTTTTGTCTTCAAAAGTCAAAAATAATTCAATATATGTATTTAGTGATCTATCAAAAATAACCATTACAAAACAATTATCATATATAATAGCTCTCTTTTGAAGATGATCGTTGAGGTCAAAAATAATTATAAAACTGAAGTGTTACACTAATGACAACACAACATGGCAATGATACAATTACACTACCCTACCAGGAATTGTGTGTGGATAGCATGTGGGCCCACTGTGGCCGCATGAGGCCCTCGTGCGGCAGGAGTGGGCCCACATGCTATCCACACCCAATTCCTGGTAGGGTAATGACATAAGGGACGAGTTTCTGTTCAGTTTCATATTTTAGTTCAGTAATTCACCTCCCCAGTTAATGGTGTTCTTGAGGTCCCTAATACAAGAAGAGGGTATTATTACTACAGACAGAAAAGCGTATCAGTAATACCAAAACTATGGCGTCACCAAAAACTATAAGTAATAAAACTTGACCTAACCTTTACAGCAATTACGGTCCCCATGTTTACCCATGCTTAGACCGCTCCGCTTGCATTTGTTCGCTGTGCTGTGGAACCCACTGAGTGGGTTGTCACCCCCTGGACGTGGACCCCCACCCCCAGACCATCTCATAGTCAAATATATAGAGGATTCTCCATGGCTCCAAGTGGAAGATAAGAATATATTTTCCAAGCGTGTGACTGAAAAACGGAGCAACGAAGAAGTGAGGGTTTTCAGGAACATGCACAGAAAAGATCTTATCTTCCACAAGGGAGACATGAAGAATTATATATATTTTTAAGTAGAAGTTGATTCAGTCCAGTTCAGTACTTGATTTTTAGTCGGAACTCACATGACCTTATTTTTTTTTTATTACTAGATGGCCTTTATTGCGCGATGCGCAATTTATATAGCATATAGTATTCAGTATTCCGTATTCCGTATTCAGTATTCCGTATTTATTATTCCGTATTACATATTCCGTATCTCGTTTCTCGTATTCCGTATTCTGTATTCTGTATTCCGTATTCCGTATTACGTATTACGTATTACGTATCCCAACCCGTTCCCGTATCCCGTATCCCGTTACCGTATCCCGTTACCGTATCCCGTTACCGTATCCCGTTTCCCCGTTCCTGTATACTGTTACCGTATTCCGTTCCCGTATCCCGTTCCCGTATTCCGTTCCCGTATCCAGTTCTCGTATCCCGTTCCCGTATCCCGTTCACGTATCTCTTTTCCGTATCCCGTTCCCGTATCCCGTATCCCATTTCCGTATCCCGTTCCTGTATCCCGTTCCCGTATCCTGTTCCTGTATCCCGTTCCCGTATCCCGTTCCTGTATCCCGTTCCCGTATCCCGTTTCCCGTTCCCGTATCCCATTCCCGTATCATGTTCCCGTACCCCGTTCCCGTATCCCGTTCCCGTATCCCGTTCCCGTATCCCGTTCCCGTAACATGTTTCCGTTTCTGTATCCCGTGCCCGTATCCCGTATACTGTTCCCGTATCCTGTTCTCGCATCCAGTTCCCACACCCCGTTCCCGTATCCCGTTCCCTATCCCGTTCCCGTTCCCTTATCCCGTTCCCGTATCCCGTTCCCGTATCCCGTTCCCGTAGCCCGTTCCCGTATCCCGTTCCCGTTCCCGTATCCCGTTCCCGTATCCCGTTCCCGTATCCCGTTCCTGTATCCCGTTCCTGTATCTCGTATCCCGTTCCCGTATCCCGTATCCCGTTACCGTATCCCGTTCGAGTATCCCGTATCTCGTTTCCCGTTTCCGTATCTCGTATCCCCTTCACGTATCCGATCCCATATCCTTTATCCCGCTCCCGTATCCAGTTTCCGAAACCCCTTCCGGTTTCCCGTTCCGTATCCAGTTCCCGTATATCGCGTATATCCCGACATCTTATATCCCGTTCCCGTATCCCGTTTCCGTATTCTGATCCCGTGTCCGGTATACCGTTCGCGTATCCGGGATACTTTAATCAGATCCCGTATCCAGTTACCGTATCCCGTTCCCGTATCCCGCTCCCGTATTTCATTCCCGTATCTCGTACACCGTTCCGATATCTCCTTACCATATCTAGTTCCCGTATCTCATTCCCGTGTCCTGTTCCCGTATCTAGTTCCAGCATCCCTTTCTCGTACCCAGTTTCCGTATCTTGTTGCCGTATTTCGTTCCATATCTTATTACCGTATCTCGTTGCCGCATCGCAGTCTCTGCCAAAACATTCTAGCGGTTTAAATGCCTGAAATCTGTCAACCGGCTTCCACAAAATCTCTTCGCGAAGGAGGTGCGACGTCAGCTAGTCATGTGCTCATGGATGAATTTGACTGAAGCAGTGTCAGCCTTGGGCAAAATTAAACGATCGCAGTGTGTGGTAGGATTACATAATATACACGCATTATAAATGACTCACGATAATATCTGTACCTACCACGAGCGAGCCGGGTGTTACGTTATTGCGGGCGGCAGCTATCGCCGGGGGCAGACTACGCAAGCCAACCAGCCCGACGTTACGTTATTGCGTGAGGGAGCTATCGCCGGCCGCCGGCCGGCGCCCGACTGGCGCATAGCTTCGGTAATCGTTTACGTTTGACTTCTGCATAAGTTACCTATGAGCGATTAGCAAAATATTTTGGGTGGATATAGGTCAGCAAGAACGGCGCTACCCGTCTGTGTAAATTTTCCGGTCAAGTTTGTCCTTATTTTGGGTGTTACGGCGGTGTGAAGCATTAAATGGTCCAAAAATATTGCATTTCAACTTGAACGCCAAAATATTAGTCTCACAGCTTTGAGTAACGAATATAATTTGAAGAGGGTCACTGCGCCTGCAAATTGGTGCCCGGATCAGCGTTCTACGTTGAACAGTTTCCGAGCACCAATTTAAATCCTGAATAGGCCAATTTTATCATTAAAGTGGTCACAACTTTGCACGTGGCACGCGCATTGTTCTCAACAACATTTTATACGCCAGGCCAATCGATTATCTATCACATAGTGTTGCTTGCGTACCGCTGCGACTCTTGGTTGCCGAGCAAGTGACCGGGGAACCGCGAGGAACTTGCCCGTTTTTCGCGATTTCCGAATGTCGCGTTCCCCATGTTAAACGAATGGCGCACGCGCGCACGCGCCGACACCGCACCTTTGGTCCTATTAAGCTGAAAATTTAATACGACCTGTTGAATCACGGAACCCAAAATTCCTGAAAAAATAACTCTCATAACTCATCAGACGACTGCACAGGAACCGATTTAGGGCGTCACTCCGGCGGCGGCGGCGGCGGCGGCGGCGGGTCATCTTTTAGGATTTATAATATAGAAGATAGAGATAGAGATTATTATTTCAGAAGGATGCAAAGATAACACATTATTTCACTTAATCATTGAACGTATATTAAACCTTTTTATATTTACATCTCAGCGAAGTGCAAAGATAAAAAATATTCCAGCACTGTGGACCCAATGGAAAATCAACCTCTACAAGAAAGATAACCCACTGTTCAGTCTGTCATACTATTATAGTCAGCAGACTACTCTTCTTCTATTAATGACCTCAAGAACACCATAAGCTGGGGGAGGTGAATTACTGAACTAATACCTCAGTTTCAATCATAGTCCATTTTCAGGTTACAAATCTGATTAGTTGCAGTTGCTACCTCATGCTAGCTCATGCTAATGGTACTAAGCAGTTTGAAAATTGAGTTTGAAATATGTACATTTTAAGATTATTAGCCATTGGTTTTTTATATTGATTGTTAAAAATCGGAATCAGGTTACTGAATAACCCGAAGACAGCCTATGACCAAACTGACATGCCTAAGATTTACGATACATTTTAATAGCAAAAGGCTTTGGTGTTTACAAATTATTTTTATTCAAACAACTATCAGTCAAAACCGTATACCATCACGTACCGGTGCAGCGATCCAGGTGCTTCTTCGTCGTCATGTGCAAGCTTTTTGTATCTCAATCTACACCCACGGACGCAGCACTGACTCGGCATTTCCACAAATGACTATTATTGTTCGTTTGAAGAATTATCAACGTATCAGCACTGATAGTATATGGCCTTGGCTGGTAGGACCATACCAATTACCAAACTAAAACCACGATAACAAATCCGGCTCACACTAAAAGCTGGAGTTTTCGCAGCAGTTAACCGCCAGGGACCGCTAGTGAGTCAGGTTGTCATGACGTCGCAAGCAAATGTTGCCAGTTAAATGTATTTATAATTAAATAAATAAATAAATGCATATATAGTGTTATAATATTTAACTGCTACCATTTGCTTGCGACGTCATAACACCCTGGCTCACAAGATGTCCCTGGCGGCCAACTTCTGCGAAAACTCCAGCTCTTAGGGCGACGAGCGATACGAACAATTGTAAACAAATCGTCGAAAAGCATGATGGCCGCCCAGGCTCTGTTGTTCGGCAGCTGCCATCAGCGCGCACGAGCTGTTTGTTCGAATTGCTATTTACCGGTGATAACGATATGTTAGCAGTGTAATCGATAGTTGCAGTGCTTTTAGTAGTGGGAAGCCATCTAGAGTCTACCCGATAACTTTTTGCTCCCAATCAAATTCCTGGAGTCTTTGAATATCTCAGCAACTAGGGTGAATCTGGAGAAATGCAGTATTGGTTCAATTCAGAAAATTGTGTTCGATAGACCAGTGTCAATAACCCCAATCACATTTTGCATGAAAACTTCCCTACCGAAAGATATTTCAAGTTAAAGTTGATAAGCGTTCCACACTTTTAACGACCGGTACTTGCTAGTACTTTTGGTCCTCATCAAACTGCGGGCTTTTCCCGTATTGCTTTTTTACGCAATGGAGTGGAAAATATATTGTGCGTTCTGCTTGTTATGACTATATGCCCGGCGATCCTCTAAAACTAACAGCGATTGGAAAAAGTGGCAATAAAATCGGAAGCTCATCGATGCACATCAACGGCGGCATAGTTAGTGGTTGCGACCCTCAATTTGTGAAAATCGCTTCATTTGTTTTCAACATTAGGAGTTTTGTATAATTTGTATGTGGCTGTATATAACACTATGCTTTATATTATCATGAAAAATAATAATTTTCCCAAAAAAAACTAACAAACAATAACACAAAACTGGCAATTAAATCGGAAGCTCATCGATGCACATCGACGGCGACCTATTTAGCGTCGGCGATTTCTTTACAAAGTCATTGTCATGCTTCTCGGCGCACTTAACCATTTGTGGCGAGTTGTTCCTGATTATATGCTGAGAAGCGGAGCGCTGCTCGAACGCACGCTAGTAGCGCTAGTAGCGCTTTCGTTCTCCATGGCAACCAGGCGTGAGCCAATGAAAAGCCAGAACGTATTCCCTTTCTGGCTTTTGATTGGCTGACGCCTGGTTGCCATGGAGAACGAAAGCGCTACTATCGTGTGTCCGAGCAGCGCTCGGGTATCGTCAAAGGCTATCACCCCATATTCCCGTTTAGTATACCCAAGTCCCGTAGCAAGCTTCGTTAATGCCGTCACTGGTGCCATTCTTGTGAAGCATTGCAAAATATATCTGATTTTGAGTTGAAAGCTAATGCTAAATAGCTAAATAACGCTTCCCCATCGTTACTCAGTCCGCCCACGCGGTATATGTGTCAGTATTGTACCTTGACAATCTGCATATCAATATTCGTAATGCGATTTTGCAGGTGACATAATTATGCGTTCACCAGCTGAACATATATTTAAACACACCAACAGCAATTCATCGAAGTTCATTCTAATCACGCATATACATTGCAGATACGGGGCTTAGTTGATTGTATAGCCTGACGTCTCAATAATATATCAATACACATCGGTCACAGAGTATGAGCAGCTATTGGACCGAGCTGGTGACAGTTGGACGCATACAATAAACAATACATTAAACTCATGCTACAGCAGGCAATAATTAATACCGTCGGTGTCTCAATAGGCCAATCCGCATCACGTTATTGTGTACATCAGTTGACAGCCGAGCACATGTCTGCATGCTTCCGCAGTCTATCAGGGGTAAGAAAGCCTTTGCTACACCGGTCACACCTGTGTTTGTAGTCGTGTGTGTGGTGGCGGATGACGTGCTTCTTCATGACCGACCGATCCGAGAACCGGGCCGGACAGAAGGAGCACCCGTACGGCCGCTCCCCCGTGTGAGTCCGTATGTGTATAATGAGTTCCGACCGTCTAACGAACCGGGCCAAGCACACATGGCACCGGTACGCCTTCACGCCACTGTGACACTTCATATGGATGATGTAATTAGACGTGCATTTAAACGTGGCGCCACACTGCTCACACTGGCGGACCATCTCCCCGGTGTGGGTACGTTTGTGTTTCGCCAGGACACCGACCTGTGTGAACGTCTTGCTGCAGACGTCACATCCGTACGGCCTCTGAGGCTGACCGGTGTGTATTAGGCGGTGACGCGTCAGAGTACTCCGCACAGAAAACGCCTTGCCGCAGTCACCACAGCGGTGCGGCCGCTCTCCCGTGTGTGTGAAGCGATGTTTTCTCATGTGAGTCATATGGTCTGTGGAGTACTCGCACCACTCACACTTGTGTCTGCCGTCCCTACCGATGTGGCCGTGACGCTGCTTCACGTGTTTGTCCAGAAGATCCCGCCCCAGACACGCGTAGTCGCAGTGGACACAGTGAAGCATGCCTCCACCTGGGGAACAGATGGTTACTGTGTGATCTCAAATGGACAACATTTATATTTATTGAATGAGTTGTTTGCTAGTGTATGAATATTACATGGCAGCAGGCCAGTAATACATGATTATAACATAATAGGGAAACTAAATATTAATCATATTGTGATAATGACAAACATAAGTGTAAAATATAAATACAATAGTTGAATAATACAATGAAGTTGAATATAAATGATAAAGATAAACGTGCCCATCATCAAAGGTCCATACCTGCGATGTCAATTTTTGAAAACGATTGAGGGACCGAACATGAACGGAGCGAAGGGGTCCACAGGCGCCATAGCTTTACCAATACAACTAGATCGGTCGAAAATTAACACATTTCCTAGAGGAAAATCTAAGCAGCTTATACAAGGGAGAATTTGTTTTAAAGCAGTGCTTAACCCTCGCCCGGGTAGGGCAAAATCACTACGTGTTCGGGTAGGGGGAGGGGTACGACCCCCTTAGCGTTTCGCCCCTAATTGAGCTAGAGCTTCGATTCAAAGACGAGCGTGTTGCTTGTGACTAGGGGAAGCCGCTGATTTTTTGGTATTAGATTTGATTTGAAGGTATTAGGTCATTAGGTGACCTCTGAGGTCATGGCAATGACCCAAATGTCATCCAAATTGAAAATGCGTATAAATTGAATTTTATCGAGCTAGACTCGTGAATGAGCATATCATAGTGCTTAATGGGTGCCAAATTCGTAATCAGTCACAAAATGTCCTAAAAACTGCCAAATTCCCAAAAGGTCATGTCTGGTCATCGGAGGTCAGTGTCCTCAGTTGACCTGTGGAAGCACATGACCCCAGTGGAACATATAATTATGTAAAATGGATCCCAAATTTGAAATCAGCGTCACAAAATGTCCTAGAAACCGCCAGAAGCCCAAAAAAACTCGTCTGAGATTATCGGAGGTCAATGACCTCAGTTGACCTCTGAAAAGGTCAATCGAGGTCACAATCTCCGTGGAAAAAACAAATGTCACCTGGAAACACCTGTGCATATGCTCCTGAACAACAAACACTCGAAAACTGCAGAAGTTACAAGCATCGACACTGCAGGACGCCAGTTGCGCATGACATGCCCTGAGAAACAGGTCACGGGTCACGGGTCATGTGGTTTGGAAATTCATTTTTTTTAGAGTATGTGGGATTTTTTTTCCTCGAAAGTAGGGTACTGAAAGTTGCATCGAAATCGGTTGGAAACTACCCGAGTTATTCCAGGAAAACCGAGGAGGGGGGGGGGGCATCCACCCCCCCTACCCGGGCGAGGGTTACCCGCGCCCTGTCGGTGCTCAGCGCCAGCTTAGTCGTGCCAGGGGAGGCATCTGACGCCCCCCCTCCCCCCGAACTCCGCTCGAATGGCAATTAGGGAGAATTCACAAATGCCGTTTGATAGCTCGTCTAAACTCATATCGAAACTATTTCGGCTATTTTCGTTTCAAGTCAATATTGAGGTCACTACCAGCGGTCATCAATTATGCATTGTGCATAGGTATCGATTTATATACTTTTAGGGTGGTCCTCGTCCCCCCCCCCTTCCCCAATGTTGAGTTCGCCTCCTTCCGCCAATGGTACCCTCGCCCCCCCCCCCCCCCCTTAATGGTACCCGCTCGCCCCCCCCCCAAAAAAAAATGTTTTTGGCCGCTGGCGGATCCAAGGGGGCAAAGCGGCCAAGCCTCCCAAATCGCCTGAAATGGGCAACAAATTGACACGTTTCCTATTCCAAAAGAAAGTCTACTAAGCTTTTACTAGGAAAGGTTTGTTTTAAATCCTCTCTGTATGTATAAAGATGCGAAATCCGGTGATTTTTTAAAAACATATTTGCAATGTTTGATTTTTATGGCATTTTTCAGAAGAAATGATTTTTTTTAATTGATTTATTTTAAATGATTTTTTGTTAGTGGTCAAAAACCAAAGTTTTCACAAATCTGGCTCTCCCCGCGAGCCTCATTACTCCACCTCTGTACTCCACCTCTGTATACCATATACTCCACCTCTGCCCGTTATATCTCCTCTTACTTCCGCCTATGCCGGACGTGTGACTTCCCGCCCACCTGCCGTCTGCGACGGTGGGCTTCCGTCTGCTAATGGTCTCTTCCGGCCTGTTGCCCTGACCCTTCGCCACCGTCCATTTTTCTCTTTCGATCTAGTTACAGCCATCGTCCGGACCTAGTTAGCGACATCCGACGTTAAACGGGTTCCCCTGTTTCTTGACGGATCCGCTACCTCCGAATCTTGTTGTCAACCCCAGCTGTTGACCGGGTTCACCCTGTGCTGATTAATCCGCCAAATCCGCTTCCTGTGGTGTTTTCCTGTTCTGGTTAACCGGTTAACCAGCTCCCTCCGGTCTCTCGCTAGTGCGTCCCGGTGTTGTTTCCTGTTCTGGTTAACCCGGGTGCGTGGCAAAGCAGCTCTATCCGTCGTTGTTCACACCTGGCCTAGGCGGCCGGATGTCTGAGTTTGCACAGTGGGCGTGGCGCTCCTTCTCGGGTTTACACACCTGGCGATTAGGAGTGCTGCTCTCCATTTGTTTGGATGGTGTTAAGACCAAACAAGACGTTACGTCCCGCCTGGTCCCTTCCTGACACGCACCTGTGTTCGGCCAGCTGCCTAGTATGCGCCGGCCGTCCCTTCACCGCGGCCTTGGGCGTGAGTGGCTTCCTGGCCGGCCGTCTCAATGGTAGCTCTATTTGATCCGCTGCCGTCCAGCTATGTCGTATTTGCGAGTCGGCGGAATTATGGCCAGTGATTTCGTCACGCCCTGCTGGCTGGTTGGTCTCTGGTGGTTGGGGGCATCCGGTCTTCGTACGTGACAGGAGGGTGGATTGTCGGCCGGCTGGGTCAGATACCGTGGTGCCCGGCAACCGATGCTCTCTTGGTTCTCTGTATACCAGCTGACGTTTCCTCGTCAGCGGCCGGGTCCGCCCTGTGGTGATCTAAATGACGAAAAGTCGGTTGTACGGCTATTTAATGTTACCAGCGTTACACAACCAGCAAATATTTGACAACTTTCAGAAAGGTGAAACATTCCCTTTAACCCGCGCCGTGCGGGTGCTCGGCGCGACCTTCGCAGTGCCGTGGGGGGGGGGGGGGGGGGGTCGACGCCCCTCTAACTCGGATCCTATGGGACGTAGACAAAAACCGAAAACACCATGAAAGCTAGTAAAAATGCATTTTGGAACTATTTCCACATTTTTTTTTATCAGGTCAATATTGAGGTCACCAGAGGTCATCAAGGGTCAGGTTTGCAAGTTTTCGGACTTCGCTCCAGAAATACCCAGATATCACAGGAACTATGCTAGCTGCTAGGAACAAACGGAAAAAAGCAATAGAAAGCTCATGAAAAATGAAATCGACATAGGCGTCCTCAGATTTTAGTTCAGGTCAATAGTTTAGGCTCCATATCTCATCAAATGTTAAAAAAAGCTATATTTAGCAAAACAGTTGTCACAAACATTATATTACCTAACAAAGATAGGGCAATAATTTTGACGCCATCGTGTTTGTCTCGTCAAGGCGCTTCGTATCATATGCATGATGACCAGGTTATGTCATTAACTCTCGCCCTACGGGAGCTTTTTTCACCTTCGCCCTACGGGAGGGGGTCCTAAAAAGACCACCCCCCCCCCCCCCCCTGTTAACTTCCAAACCAAGCAACATAGAGCAACGCGGTAAGAATCAACATGTTGCCTGTCATGTTTTGAATCTAACGGTATTCAACCTCTAGGTTTCAGGTAAACGAGTGACCTTCTAGGTCAAGTGAATGACCTCGATCGACCACGTCCAGAACAGCGATTTTGCTCTGTCAGAAAACCTCACAATGGGAAATGGATAAATGTAAATAAAAAGGCATGTTCCTAGACCAGTTTTGTCTCAGAAATACAGAAAAGGTATAGGTATTTATTCGTATCTGGTCAAAAAAAGGCAAAACAAAGTTATTTTTTAAAATGACGTCATGAATTTATTACACTTAGGGAGCCATCACTCAGTCAAAAATATAGATATTTCTTTGAAATTTGGTTTGAGTATTGTCCATACTCATTTCTCTCACAAATATTCCGTTTTTTCTTTACATGTTTGATTTTTTTGATTTAATGGTGATTTTTCCAAAACAAAATAAGTTTTTAAGAAAATTATATTTTATATATTTGCTAAATTGAGTTTGCAATTGGCTTCAAAACTCTCTTTTCTACGATTTTTCAAACATTTACCTTTTTTTCCACCAAGATGACGTCATCAAAACATCATTATTTCCCAAATTTCTCAAACAATTTCAATGAAATCTGTACAGCAAACGTATAATTGTATACTTAGATACTGCAAATTTCAGCAAGATGCACCGCATGTCTAAAAAGTTATGCAAGAAAAACCTCAGGGGGGGGGGGGGTCGTTTTAGGACACCCCCCCCCCCCCGTAGGACGAGGGTTAAACAAAAATACCTCAGGTTAAGGTCAAGTGGTGACCCAATTAGGTTATGTTGCACATTGGGAGACGTGCCTTGACGAGACAAACACATTGGTACCAGTTTCACTTATCTATCTTGATTTTGTAGAAAGTTATTGGTAAACAAGTGTTGGTGACCTCGTGTGACGTCATCTGACCCTCACGGTTCGTTGGAAGGGCTCGGAGGGCTCAAACTGCGGTAGATGCACCATTGGAAAGCTGAGCTCACGCGGAATTCAGCGATGTAAATTTTTCACAAATCTGTCGAGGGCCTTTTTTGTAATCGACATTTTGTCCGCATTCGTGCCCCTTTCGTTTGGCCAGGGTTATAGCGTATGATATGGCGAAAATGCAGACCAATGGTATGTCTACCGATTCGTCATTCTCTGCACGACAAGGTATCATAGAATGCAAAGCCATTATTAGATGGTTTGGTTGGTTGCACGGCTGCATCAAAGCCAAGCGCTCCCGGTGTCGGCACTACGGCGCAATCCCGCCCTCGGCTCACACGCAGAATCGCCCCTCGCGACACGCGATCTAAGCAGTCCGCGCCGCCGGCCCGGCTTACGGAGCGGCCTCTCGGCCAGTCACGGACAAACGGTGCATCGCATGTTGACAAACCTAGCTCTGTCCCCTAGCCCAGCTATCCAGGTGACAAATTTCCAGCCACCTCCGATCGCCCCACCTTCGCCTCGGCACGACACGACTTGGTTTGCAAAAACAAACAAAATGAAATGAGTTTTTGAGACATTTCTTCAAACAGACGTTTTTGGATGTTCTGGATGCGCCAATGGGTCAAGGGCTCAATTAGAGCCATCATATCCCTGACACAATCAAACAAAAAACATCAGTTAAACATTTTGTGAGACGTTTCATTTTGGACTAAAAAACTATTTAATTAATAAAATAGCCGGTGCAATTAGTAACTCATCAAATTATCGTATTAATGAGTGCAGATCCAACCCATGGAATAGGTATCCCTTGCAATGCAAAATTATATCCCTTGGAATGGAAAACGAGGCACTAAAACTAAGAATAGTAGTTCCTGGTTGTTGCCGTTGATTGTTGAATACTGTACAATGTGCATCATCTCACATATTACGGTTAGACGTTAATAATTGAAATAATTGCTAGGCGTTTTAAACGTTTTTTTTAAACTTTCGAATAATGCTCATACCACGTAAACGTGGCATATTGCTTTCGAAACGAAATACACGAAACTTGGGCCGTCGTCCTACCAAGCATCGGGCTGATATCGGCTCAACGTCGACATGTTTTCGAGAGACCCATTCATTATCGGTCGTGTCGGCCAAATGCTGGCACACAGCTCTAAATGTATTCGTCAGATATGCGGTGAAATCGGTTATTCAATCGAAATATATCTGTGGGGGCCGAGGGCACCTTTGCAGGGCAGAGGGCCACCCCAGAGGAGACAAACAGCTAACAACTTTACGAAGGAGAGAAACATTGATTCGCCGATATTCCCCCGGTTTCGTCGTGTGATGTGATGAAGGTGGTTTTGGGCAGTCTATGTTCCTAGAGGCACAAATTGATCAGAAGCTTGGTTTTCCACGGATCACCGTGGCTGAAACCATGGTATGTTTCCAGTCGACTGGTTATTGATTGAACTCCGATTGAATCGATTGCAATCGTTCGATCAAAATTCCTTGAATAAAAATAGAATCGATTCACCACCAGATATTTTGATTCATGAATCGCGATTGAATCAAAACCCGCATTCAGTCAAGACTGATTGAATAACAAAATTAACAATTCACAACGATTCAAGTGCACATGGTAAATTGTGCAAATATAATGGAGTCCCAGTGGTTACATTAAATCAATATCAATTGAAGCATCAAGTAGAAGTAAATGGGACCAGTGTATTCGCTGTATCATGGCCTTTCGCGTGCTACCCATGATGGCCTATTTCCTTTTCAGCATCGCATAAGGTCAAGGTCATGCCCGGTCAGGTCAAAGGACTACGACATTTTACGACTACGACTATGGTTTTATTTGTTTGTCTGTTTTTACCCAGTGACTTCGTCTGTAATTAGGCTACTTTTGCCCGTTGATGATACATTGAATAAACTAAACATGATTGCGGTGCTCAAATCGGCATTGGGGGGGGGGGGGGGGGCTCGGCTACCCTCAAGGAGATATAGATACACGCATATGATACTTTCCCCTTCGCCGCACGGTTTCAGCACACTTCTGTCCACCGAAACCGCGCTTCTTTCTATCCGAACACATCATTTCTGGTAAAGAACGCCAGGATCTCTCGTACCTGCCTTCTTCATCTGTCTAAAGGCTTTAAAGTGATCAACCACACTACGCCCCGTTCAAACCTTCCCACCTATCCTATTGCCTGCATCTGAAAATCCAAGAGGGAAGCTGTGATACACAATCATCTGCTTGACCTATCCAGCAGGTTATTATTACCGTCAGCAGGCGAGGAAGACGTGGTAGCGCCGAAACCCTCCTCCTTTATTTCCACCGACATGGTGAGACCAGGCGAGGCATTTTCTGGATCACCTGTAAATAATCAGTACATATGTTAAGGAGACGTAGCGGCTTGATTGACCCTAGGAGCTGCAGACTGATGCGCCAGAAGTCAAATGTGATAGAAGAAACAGAGGTAGGAACTAGGAGAAGTGAGAGCGAAGAAGTACATGTTGGAAGAGCATTCAACTTAAAATAAAAGCAATCGTCGATACATACGATAAACCATGAGATGTCGCTCTATGTATTCATCTGTCATCCACAAGCGACTTAACCCGCGCCTACGTGACGCCGTTTCGGGCACAGGTGCTCGGGCATCAGTTACCCACATTGTGTGAAATGCTTGAACTCGGGTCATCTCAGTCAGGTCACCAAGCTAGGTCACGAGACCTTACCTAAAACAAAGTTTGCCGTCGCACCACAGCCACAGTTTATGACCGATGTCTCAAACTTACAGGATTTCATAAAGTCACAGGTACCTACAACTCCAATATCTCGGATGTATTTGTATATCGGTAACCTAAGATCGGGTCAATTTCGTGACCTCCCCATTATGTCAATGGGGAAATATTCAAATACTTACTATTCCGAGGATACGCATGATATCAGTCCAATTCCTTCTGTATCATGTTATCATATGCAATTATTGATGATCCAGGAGCAATTTTTGTTTAGTGACTCCTACAGACTCAGCCGAGATCATCTGAGGTCACCAAAACTGTTGTGTCAATAACTCTCGACAGAATGAAGATAGATAAGTGAAACCGGCACCAATATGTTTGTCTCGTCGAGACACGTCTCCCAATATGCAGCATGGCTACTTGACCTTGTCCTAAGGTCAAAATTATAAGTTGACCTAAACTGGTCAACATGAATAAGATTCGAAGCGCATTGACGAGACGAGACGATGGCGTGAAAATTATTGCCTTGTCATTATCAGGTAAACAGGTATTTGTAAACTGTTTTGCCCCCCCCCCACAAAAAAAATGACCTTAAGCTAACATTTGAGGACACCGATGGCAATTGCATATTACAAGAGCTTACGGTTAATTTGTTTCCGTTTGTTCCTAACTACCATATGTCCCTTGATATTTGGGGGTTCTGGAGCGAAGTCCTAAACCTGGTAAATCGGACCTTTGATGACCTCTGATGACCTCAATATTGGCCTCAGCCAAAACATGAACGAAACAGTTTCAAAATGATTTTTGATGAGCTTTCGAACGTTATTTTCCTTTTTTTCTTCTTCTCTAGAGACGTTCCATAGGAGCCGAGTTCCAGGGGAGGGTCGAACCCCCCCCCCCCCCCCCCCTGGCACGGCGAAGGTGGCGCCAAGCATCGGCACGGCGCGGGTTATTAAAGTCTTCAAGTCAAATGGACCAGTAGTGATTACAGTATAAAACAGTAAAACCAAGCCCCCATATCATGTACATGGTCAAATTGTTATGTTGACCATGTCGCTATGTACGCCACATAACCACAGCTGAGCTGGACAACACACAGCAGTACTGACCGGATGTCGGTTTGGTCAGCATTGGTGTGCCCCTGCCACGAGGAGTGTCGCCCACGGCGGAGACGGTACGATGGGCCGGCGTTACCGGCGTCGGCGGCGTCAGGCCGCACCGCAGAGCGTCGTACTCGGACTTGCCCTGCTTGCCGTGAGAGCTCTGCCGGCAACACGGACACTACCGTCAACACAGATGGGCGCCAAATGACCATGCGAGTCGTCGCACCATTTAACTACAATATAAAAGCCGTCCACACTCCACACAGCGGACAGTAGATGCCTTGCTAATAACCAAGGAAGTTCAAATGATGACACCCAGTGACTCAAAACTACGACACTAGCTTCGCCTTTATGCACTGATTATGCATCAATCATCATAAGCACTCCACACCCAACAGCACACTTCATACATTTGACACGAATGTCTAGCACCAAGTATCATGGCAAGCATCGTCCAACCACTGTGAGCACACCACCCAGTCTGTTTGTCATCGCCAGCCACACATACACGTCCTGCGGGTGGCAGGTCCCGCCAGGTAAACGATACCGCCGTCTGAGGACCGCACCGGGGTGTCAGGCAGTGAGGTCTCCCGCCAGGTAAACGATACCGCCGTCTGAGGACCGCACCGGGGCGTCAGGCAGTGAGGTCTCCCGCCAGGTAAACGATACCGCCGTCTGAGGATCGCACCGGGGCGTCAGACAGTGAGGTCTCCCACCAGGTAAAGGATACCGCCGTCTGAGGACCGCACCGGGGCGTCAGGCAGTGAGGTCTCCCGCCAGGTAATCGATTACCGCCGTCTGAGGACCGCACCGGGGCGTCAGGCAGTGAGGTCTCACCCACTCACCGTCCGTATGTCGCCCTGCGCCTCTGCACGCAGTCGCCTCTCCACCCAGGAGATGGAGATGCGGCGCGCCGTGCGCAGGCGCGGCACATGCTCTTCGGGACCTGTGTGGCCGGCGCAGGCGAAACGGGTCAGCGGACCTGGCTGCGTCACATGGCTGACTGTCATTAAAGGGAATGTTTCACCTTTGTATTGGTTTTGAACTGAGATAGACATTATCTTTGGCGGTTATTGAAATGTCGAAAATACTAAGGTCATTTTCCCCAAAACTTAGCCGTTTTTAAGCAATTGAATTTCCCATTTGCAAAATGGAGTCCAGGCTAGTGCCGCCGCTGATTGGATGACAGCCACCTTTTCAGCCAATCCCACTTTGCCAGCCAATCAGCGGCGGTCCACAGCTCAATAATGGCGTCACCATTCCAAATTTAAAACCTTAATTTGTAGAGTTAAGTGACTGTTCGAAATAAAAAATATCACCATTGTTTTCAGCAGCACTTACTTCATATTGTCGACTACTACCAGCGTATATTTGACAACTTTCAGAAAGGTGAAACATTCCCTTTAAAGATATTGCGGGTAATTGGAAAGATATGCATATGATCAAAGAACATCTCAATTCGACAAACGAGTTATTGTACCTCCATGACTCCAGTCACACACCAGTCTTAATACCGTTCACCAGCAGTATAATCAGTCTTAGTACCGTTCACCAGCTGTATAATCAGTCTTAGTACCGTTCACCAGCTGTATAATCAGTCTTAGTACCGTTCACCAGCTGTATAATCAGTCTTAGTACCGTTCACCAGCTGTATAATCAGTCTTAGTACCGTTCAGCAGCTGTATAATCAGCCTTAGTACCGGTTCACCAGTTGTATAATCAGCATTAGTACCGTTCACCAGCTGTATAATCAGTCTTAGTACCGTTCACCAACTGTATAATCAGGCTTAGTACCCGATCACCAGCTGTATAATCAGTCTTAGTGCCGTTCACCAGCAGCTGTATAATCAGTCTTAGTACCGTTCACCAACAGCTGTATAATCAGTCTTAATACCGTTCACCAGCTGTATAATCAGTCTTAGTACCGGTTCACCACTGTATAATCAGTATTAGTATCGTTCACCAGCTGTATAATCAGTCTTAGTACCTTTCACCAGCAGTATAATCAGTATTAGTATCGTTCACCAACTGTATAATCAGCCTTAGTACCGTTCACCAGCTGTATAATCAGTATCAGTACCGTTCACCAACAGCTGTATAATCAGTCTTAGTACCGTTCACCAGCTGTATAATCAGTCTTAGTACCGTTCACCAGCTGTATAATCAGTCTTACTATCGTTCACCAGCTGTATAATCAGTCTTAGTACCGTTCAACAGCTGTATAATCAGTCTTAGTACCGTTCACCAGCTGTATAATCAGTCTTAGTACCGCTCACCAAATGTATAATCAGTCTTAGTACCGTTCACCAGCTGTATAATCAGTCTTAGTACCGTTCACCAGCTGTATAATCAGTTTTAGTACCGTTCACCAGCTGTATAATCAGTCTTAGTACCGTTCACCAGCAGTATAATCAGTCTTAGTACCGTTCAGCAGCTGTATAATCAGTCTTAGTACTAGTTCACCAGTTGTATAATCAGTATTAGTACCGTTCACCAGCTGTATAATCAGTCTTAGTACCGTTCACCAACTGTATAATCAGTCTTAGTACCGTTCAGCAGCTGTATAATCAGTCTTAGTACCGGTTCACCAGTTGTATAATCAGTATTAGTACCGTTCACCAGCTGTATAATCAGTCTCAGTACCGTTCACCAGCTGTATAATCAGTCTTAGTACCGTTCACCAGCTGTATAATCAGTCTTAGTACCGTTCAGCAGCTGTATAATCAGTCTTAGTACCGGTTCACCAGTTGTATAATCAGTATTAGTACCGTTCACCAGCTGTATAATCAGTCTTAGTACCGTTCACCAACTGTATAATCAGGCTTAGTACCCGATCACCAGCTGTATAATCAGTCTTAGTGCCGTTCACCAGCAGCTGTATAATCAGTCTTAATACCGTTCACCAGCTGTATAATCAGTCTTAATACCGGTTCACCAGCTCTGTATAATCAGTCTTAGTATCGTGCACCAGCTGTATAATCAGTCTTAGTACATTTCACCAGCTGTATAATCAGTATTAGTACCGTTCACCAGCTGTATAATCCGTTTTAGTACCGTTCACCAGCTGTATAATCAATCTTAGTACCGTTCACCAGCTGTACAATCAGTCTTAGTACCGTTCACAAGCTGTATAATCAGTCTTAGTACCAGCTCACCAGCTGTATAATCAGTCTTAGTATCGTTCACCAGCTGTATAATCAGTCTTAGTACCGTTCACGAGCTGTATAATCAGCCTTAGTACCGTTCACCAGCTGTATAGTCAGTCTTAGTACCGCTCACCAGCAGCTGTATAATCAGTCTTAGTACCGTTCACCAGCTGTATAATCAGTCTTAGTACCGTTCACCAGCTGTATAATCAATCTTAGTACCGTTCACCAGCTGTATAATCAGTCTTAGTATCGTTCACCAGCTGTATAATCAGTATTAGTACCGTTCACCAGCTGTATAATCAGTCTTAGTACCGTTCACCACCTGTATAATCAGTATTAGTACCGTTCACCAGCTGTATAATCAGTCTTAGTACCGTTCACCAGCTGTATAATTAGCGCACCCATTGCCTCTATTCGGTACGAACCTTGTACCTTCTCCCGTACTCACCGTCCTTGTTACACTTCTCCATCAGCTTTTTCAGCGCCTCCTTGATTTTAACCAGCTCCGTGAAGGTCAGTGCGCTGTGCGTCGGAACGGGCGCAGAATCTGCCGCACACAGACAGACATACCGTCAGCATTAGTCCTCCCTGTATCAGCGACAATGCTCGCCGCGGTGACCCGAAGGCAACACAGCAGCCAATCAGAGCGCTGGAAACTTGTCACGAGAACATCACTAGTTCCTGAACGACTGATCACAATAAGCATGCACAATGCACAGTGCACATACATACACAAACGCGTGGTTTTCATAAACCACTGGACGATGTAAAAAGTCATGGTCATTCCTCCTCTCATCAGCTGTCATTCAGTTGCATGAAAATACTAGCAGTATCGCAATTCCTCATAAAGGGAATGTTTCACCTTTGTATTCGTTTAAACTGAGAGAGCCATTATGAGAGGCCGTTCTTGAAATGTCAAAATTACTAAGGTCATTTTCCCAAAACTTAACCGTTTTAAGCAATTTAATTTACCATTTGGAAAATGACCCCCGGCTGGTGGAGCCGCTGATTGGCTCACTGACACTTTTTCAGCCAATCCCACTTTGGCAGCCAATCAGCGGCGGTCTATAGCTCAATAATGACGTCATTCACACAAATCTAAGAACTTAATTTGTATAAAGTTAAGTGACTTTGCGAGTGAAAAAAATATCACCATCGTTTTCAGCAGCACTTACTTCATATTTTCTACTACAACCAGCGTATAATTGACAACTTTCAGAAAGGTGAAACATTCACTTTAAGTGAAATAATAATAACAAAACAACACGGGATATGTCACAACTCTCAACCACGTCGGTGTCTAGAGCAGCCGTGGCTGGTATCTCCGCCCGGCCTGCGTGAGCTATACCTGACACGGACAGCGGGAGCAGTATATGGACCGGGGTGGTGTGTAGTGTGTGTCTGGCCTGTGTGAGCTACACCTGACACGGACAGCGGGAGCAGTATATGGACCGGGATGGTGTGTAGTGTGTGTCTGGCCTGTGTGAGCTACACCTGACACGGACAGCGGGAGCAGTATGTGGACCGGGATGGCGTGTAGTGTGTGTCTGGCCTGTGTGAGCTACACCTGACCCGGACAGCGGGAGCAGTATATGGACCGGGATGGTGTGTAGTGTGTGCCCGGCCTGTGTGAGCTACACCTGACCCGGACAGCGGGAGCAGTATATGGACCGGGATGGTGTGTAGTGTGTGTCTGGCCTGTGTGAGCTACACCTGACACGGACAGCGGGAGCAGTATGTGAACCGGGATGGTGTGTAGTGTGTGCCCGGCCGACTGTCGGACAGGTGCGAGGCACGGAATGGAGCATCCCCGGTCCAGCCTCACCGTCATCGCCGGTACTCTGCAGCACCAGTCTGTCGCGCACCACGGCCACGCGCAGGTCACGCTCCGGCAGCCGCAGCACCTCGATCGCACCGGAGTGTCTCGCCGGCGGTCGGTCGGCCTGCAGGTGCACCACACCGGCCGCCGACTGAATCGGCACCTGAATCCCCCGGTCACGACCCCTACCGCGACCACCGCGACCCTTGCCCCGCGGTCGGCCGCGACTGGGCGTCAGCGGCGGTCGGCCGCGGAGTGGGGCGAGCACCGGGCAGCGGCCGCGGACCCGCGCTGCTCCCCTGCCACGAGAGGGCGAGATGACCGTCATCGGAGTGGCGACACGGACGCTGCCTCGGCTGCGGGAGCGCCGGTCGTGAGAGGTGGTCTTGTACGGCCGGCCGTAGTCGGAGTCGGTGGTCGTGTGGCTGCCTTGGGTCTCGGATATCGTCCAGGTGGAGTCATCCCCCATTGGATCATCCTCCAACTCGTGCTCCTCCACCTCCAGCTTGACGAAGTCGGTGACGATCTCGGGACGCGGCGTGATGTCCTCGCCGTCCACCCTGCGACACACATACACAGACACAGCGGAAACGTCACACAGAGCTCACTAGCTAACAACAATTATAGCGAACAGTCAGTTATTCACGAACTGAGAGGACACACACCAGCTCGCCTGAGCACACAACATGTCTTCATCTTCTAACTTTGACACAACACGACACTCGGAATATCTTTATATCATAACAATGTGTTAATTATAAAACCGAAACAAACTAGCACGATGATCAGACACATCCGGACAACAGCGGAGCGCCGTCGGAGCTGAGCAGCGGCCAGACAGCAGGCCTTCGACTGACCTGCCGAGGGCGCGGCGATGTTCGGAGGTGATGGCCGACACCTGGACACCGTCCGGCTCGGGCAGCACCTCGTCACAGCGGCGCATCACCGGCCGCAGCGTCTGGCTCAGCGCCGTCTCCACCGGGCCGAACTCGTCGTCCTCGAGCGCCGCCTCCTCGGCCTCTCCCTCAGACACGTCCAGCACGACACGCTCCAGGTCGGGGGGAGCAGCTGAGCCGCTCGGACCCGGTGTGGGGTCCTCCTCCATCGCCTCCACTGGGTCACCCTGTGAGTCGTCTGAACCACACGTCCAAAAGACAATAAGGATGTGTCAGAAGGTACGATTACATGATTTGTTTTTCTAGTCACAATTATGAAAACACAAAAAGAGCAAACATAGTAAAACAAGATGTGATGCGAATGATATCGAAAACAAGACCATTATTTGTATGGACTGACACAGAACTAACAGAACTATACATGACACAGAACTAATATATGCCATGTGATCAATTTACAATATATTTTGGTCTCGTCTGTTGATTTCAAGTGATAACTCTATTTGTGTGGGAAAAGGTCATTATTTCCCATTAAACGCCTTTCATTCGAACTGGTTGAATCAACTGACTGATACCTGAGGTAGTTGAAGGAGAACTAGTCTTTGGGTCGTTCAGTTCATCTTTGATCTCCTTTAATATTTTGAAACCAGATTTCGAGTCCGGTGGGTCATCTGGAAGAAACAGCAATCGGTGTAAACAAGAACAGAACCTAAAATAATATATCCTTTAGTAACATCTATGCTCATAGAGGTCATTGGGCCTACCCTTATTTGGAAGTTGTGTACCGATGACGTCAGCTCTCGTTATGGCCGAGTTGACTTGTTTAGAAAGAAACCTTGATTTTCTATGATCGCGATGTTCTATGGATGAATGATGTGTCACGCCGTGCGACATTTGGCCAGATTGGAGCTATTTAAGTATAATTTCAACAGTGTCCCAAGATTACATTTTTGCTTGGGTGTCAGAGTGGAAAATTCGAACCCAAAAAATACCATGAGAGTAGAAAATTATGTAGAAAATGATACAATATTGATTTCTGTTTTGAAGATGAAAATAAGTAGTTTTCTTTGAAATCATGTATTTTTAGTCTATATTTAAGAAGTTTTCCCACACTAGCGGACCCTGCCATCATCTAGATCCCCGTGAGTGAGCGATATGCTGAAAATTTCGGCGAAATTTATCGAGCCGTTTTCCAGGGCATCAACTTTGCCCGATCTCGGACACGAATCAGAAAACAAAGCACGGAGAATGGCTCAGGTTGTTTTTCTATAGAAAAACACAATTCTAAAGAAGTGTTATTTTCAATATAGAACAACCTTCGGTTAAAATGCACGGGGCCAATGCTATGGGGCATCCCCGGTCCGAAGGTTGGTTGTACGTTTTCGGGTCGGGTCGGCAATGGCACAGAAATCGAAGAAGAAAACATGAAAAAGCGTGTTTCCCGGTATTTTCCTGCCTGGGATTTGAACCAAGGACCCTTGAATGAGTGTATCGATATCGCTATTGATTCCAATCAATAGTCCCGACATCCAAATAGTATGTGTGCTTGAGTCGGCCGCGTTAGTCACAAATTCTGATCCATCAATAATATATGCCCTTCCGGTGAGAATCGATAATTGTATCGGATTTGATAACAATATCGATCCCAATCGATAGCCCGTTATCGACTTAGTATGGTTGCATAGCTTGGTATCGGTATTGGCAAGCAGCTTTGAGATAATTGCGCTAAAGTAAAATATATAAAAGCATGACAATGCGTTTCCAGACTGGGATTCAAACCCAGGACCCTTGCATGAGTGTATCCACATCGATAACGATTCCTATCAATAGTTCGTCATCCATATAGTATGTGTGCATGATTCGGCCTCGTTAGTGACATATTCTGATCCATCAATTGTGTGCACTTCCGTTGAAAATCGATAATAATATCGATATCGATAACGGTATCGATACCAATTGATGCTCCGTTATCGATTTAGTATGTCTGAATTGTTTGATATAGTTATTGGCAAGCAGCTTTGAGATAATTGCGCAGAACGTGTGTTTCCTGACAGCTTCCTAACTGGGATTCGAACCCAGGACCCTTGCATGAGTGTATCGATATCGATATTGATTTCAATCGATAGTCCTTTATCCAAGTAGCATGTGTGCATGATTTAGCCGCGTTAGTGATAAATTCTGACCCGTCTCTAATATATGTCCTTCCGGTGAAAATCGATAATTTTATCGATATCGATAATGATATCAATCGATAGACCGTTATCGACTTAGTATGTCTGCAAAGTTTGGTATCGATATTGGCAAGCAGCTCGGATATAATTGCGCTAAAGTAAAATATATATAAAAATGCAAATCGATAATTATATCGATATCGATAACGATATTGATATCAATCGATAGACCGCTATCGACTTAGTATGTCTGCAAAGTTTGGTATCGATATTGGCAAGCAGCTCGGATATAATTGCGCTAAAGTAAAATATATATATATACAAAAATGGAAATTTTGTTTCCTAACTGGGATTCGAACACAGGACCCTTACCCTATTTGTAACAGGGGGGGCGGATTCCGCCCCCCCCCCCCCCCATGTTTTTCGAAGATATCTCCAGAACGGCTGAGAGCAGGCCCATGAGATTTTGGGACTTCATAGAATTGAATACCGCATTTGGAGTCAAAATGTTGAGTTCTTAACCTAAACAGAGGCGGTTCCAGGGCACAGTTTTGGGTGGGTTCGGAGGCGACATTTGGCGATAATACGGAAATACGATCTTCACGGTTTCTTCCTAACTGCCTCAAGTATGAAGGAGTTACATCGGTTTACGGTGATACAAGTGCAAATTAGTTGATGTTAATGAAATATCATACAAAATGCATGGCAGAGGCGGTTTCAGGGGCTTTGAAAAGGGTCCAGGAAGTATTAAATGCTTGGCGGGAAGCCAATAGAGCAATGTAAGGGGCATTTATAGCTATCAAGATGTAAAAGATAGCTTCTGCTTCCATTATTTGCATAATTTATTACATATAGAGTTTCAGGGGCGAGTTCAGGAACATGAAAAGGGGGGTGACTGGCATGGTGATGACGATATGCCAGCGATAACGGCGCAATATACGTTTAGCTTATAATAATATATGCATATATGACACCAGAAAAGGGAATAAAGTCTTTTTTGCAGAGGCGCACTCAGGAATGGAAGAAAGGGGGTCATATTATTGCAAGGAAACTAAGAGGTATGAGCGTAAAATGACATAACATACTGCAGTTTTCGGATGAAACATGCACCACAGGCTACTCTACAAACAATTATAAGATAATAGGCGAGTCCAGGTAGGGTAAAAAGGGGTAAGCAATGTTAATTGAAGTTGTAAGTGAAATAGTCACTGTTGACTGGTTAGTATCATAATAGCGGATAATATACTTATCAAAAGGTTTTGCGCCGCTCCAGTTTGGATCCTGTATACGCCTATGATGAAGTACAACATGCAAAAAGGAATTATCTACGATCAGTAACATATTTATAGTGCTGGGTAGCAACTTGTCTGCGGTTAATATTTTTCCCAATTTGACCTCCATTTTTCACTAACCTGGTGCCACCTATGGCAAAAAAAAAGATTTATACCTGTTTTGTCTAATGTCACAATCACAAACCATTTCATTTATCAAAAACACAACATCAAAAAATTGTTTTATTACGCATTTACTTCACCCCCATATTGAGTGACCTGCACACGCCTATGATTTGTGAATTTTCAAATGTCACCGTCATATATCAATTTCCAATTCAATCTCTATTGATTCCTATTAGTTGTGTTAAAATCGGTTCATAAACATGACAGCTATGTTGGATCAAAAATACCACTAAAATGTGTAGTTTTTGCCCCCTATCAAAAATTCAGATTTTGTATTATTTAGAAATGTAGATCATGTTGAGGGGAACCAAACACCGTTTCATTTGAGAAAATCTGACTGGTATATCTCGAGATATCCGGGGGGGGGCGGAATCCGTCCCCCCCCCCCTGTTACAAATAGGGGTAGCCAGGAGCCTGTTACAAATAGGGCTAAGTGTGATAATGACAAACATAAGTGTAAAATATACATAACATAGTTGAATAATACAATAATGAAGCTGAACAAAACTGACAAATAGAAACACGCCCATCATCGAAGGTCCATACCTGTGATGTCGATTTTTCAAAACGATTGGGGGACCGAACAAGAACGGAGCGAAAGGGTCCACCGGCGCCATAGCTTTACCCATACAACTAAATCGGACGAAATTAACACATTTCCTCAAGGAAACTCTAAGCAGCTTATACCATGGATAATTTGTTTTAACCCGCCATTGACTGGAGGGGGGGGGGGGCGTTTAACGCCCCCTCCCTGATGAACTTTCGTAATAGCTCAAAAACCGATAGCGCTATCAACGTGAAACTTCGGATACCTTCTTCTAAATAACGTGTACGTCTTCTGTGCAAAAATAAAGCAATTTCGTCGAAAATTTGAGTTATTGCCAATTTAGTGACTACACACGATTTTTACACCAAAATCAGCTAAACTTTAACAGACCGTACAAATGTCATATTTTGATAAAAATGCAATCCAAAAGCGTCAAAACATAGCAAATGGCAAGGGCTGCAACATCGCTATCTCGGAGTTTTGAACATTTTAGTTTTTGTCCCCCCAAAACTAAAATAACGTGTTTTTTTTTGGGGGGGGGGGATTGTAACAAAATCAAAATTTGCTCACATATTTTTTTTTAACGGAAGATATGTCAGAGAACCATATGTAGGTAACTACCATACCTGATAATTTCAAACTGATATGTCCATTTTTGGCTGACTTATGGGATCTAAAGTATGGGTACCCAATATGACGTCATATTTTTTTCGTTTTGTATTTGTATTGACCAGATACTCGTGCCAGGGGAGGCATCTGACCCCCAAAGCACAGCCCAAAGGACAGCTTCTTTCCAGCATCTCTGGAGGCCCTGGGACTACCAGAAATCCCTTTGTCGGTCAGGGGGGCCCTGGTAGTGATACTGAACATGCAGGGAGGCCCGGGTAGTGGTATTGAACACACGGGCCCCTGTACAAGGTAGGGGCCCTGTGTCCGTCAGTTGCCCCCCCCCCATTAATTGAAAATGAATAGATACCGGGCCCTCAAAGTCGAGGGGCCCCCTACCTAACGCCAAAATGTAAAAACTCCCCGGATTTGGGCCACTATATTTTGAGTGGGCCTCATTTTCAATTAAACTTTTACACATGTTTTGTTTGCCCTCAGATTTCAGAGGAAGGGGGGGGGGCTATAGTCCCGATCTCCCTCCTCCCCCCCCACCCGGGCTCTAGTTTCGATCCCCCCCCCCGGGGGGCTATAGTCCCGATCTCCCCCCGTGCAAACCTAACGACCTATAATATTGCCTGCATCTGGAAATCCAAGAGGGAAGCTGTGATAAACAATCATCTGCTTGACCTATCCAGCAGGTTATTATTACCGTCAGCAGGCGAGGAAGACGTGGTAGCGCCGAAACCCTCCTCCTTTATTTCCACCGACATGGTGAGACCAGGCGAGGCATTTTCTAAATCACCTGTAAATAATCAGTACATATGTTAAGGAGACGTAGCGGCTTGATTGACCCTAGGAGCTGCAGACTGATTCGCCATAAGTCAAATGTGATAGAAGAAACAGAAGTAGGAATTAGGAGAAGTGAGAGCGAATAAGTACATGTTGGAAGAGCATTCAACTTAAAATAAAAGCAATCGTCGATACATACGATAAACCATGAGATGTCGCTCTATGTATTCATCCGTCATCCACAAACGGCTTAACCCTAGCCTGCGCGACGTTTTTGGCACAGGTGCTCGGGCATCAGTTACCCACATTGTGTGAATTGCTTGACCTCGGGTCATCTCAGTCAGGTCACCAGGCCAAGTCACGTGACCCTATCTAAACAAAAGTTTGCCGTCGTACCATAGCCAAAGTTTATGGCCGATCTTCAAACTTATGGGATTTCATAAGGTACCTACAATTCGAATATCTCGGATTTGTTTGTATTATATCGGTGACTGTATTATAGCGGGTCAATTTCGTGACCTCCCCATTCTCAATGGGATATATTCAAATACTTACTATTCCGAGGATACGCATGACATCAGTCCAATTCCTTCTGGATCATGTTATCATAGAAAATTATTGATGATCCAGGAGCATTCTTTGTGTTCAGTGACCCCTACAGGGTCAGCCGAGATCATCTGAGGTCACCAACACGTTTGTGTCAATAACTCTCAACAGAATGAAGATAGAGAAGTGAAACCGGTACCCAGTGTGTTTGTCTCGTCGAGACACATCTTCCAATATGCAACATGACCTACTTGGGTCCAGAGGCGTAGCCAGGGGGGTGCAAATGGTGCTCCTGCACCCCAGAGATTTTTCCGGGCCCCCAATGCCCGGCTGCAACCACACGGCCTGGCTGCCGTCATTTTATGTGCATGTCAAATACCATGAGAGAAGCGGAGCCAAAGCCCTCTCACACAATACAAGGATGAAGGACCCTCCTATAGTCTGCCAGAGAGCCCTATGATAAGGAAGAAGAACAATTTCGAGAGCCCTCTCAGGCCTAGAATGGGACCTCTCAGGCCTGGAATGGGCCCTCTCAGACCTGGCATAGCCCCTCTCCAAGTATCCATGGGGTACCCTGGACACCCGCGGGTACCCCCTGAGTTGAGGGGCCCATTTTATTTTTGTCTAAGGGGCCCTTAGCTGGCCAGACGTACCCTCGGTCAATCTGAGGGACGATCGGTCGACCCGTGGGGGGGGGGGCTCAGTCGCTCTGAAGGGGCTGAAGTCCGTCATCCATATAGTTTGTGTGCATGATTCGGCCGCGTTGGTGACATATTCTGATCCATCAATTGTGTGCACTTCCGTTGAAAATCGATAATAATATCGATATCGATAACGGTATCGATACCAATCCATGCTCCGTTATCGACTTAGTATGTCTGAATTGTTTTATATCGGTATTGGCCAGCAGCTTTGAGATAATTGCGCAAAACGTGTGTTTCCTGCCAGCTTCCTGACTGGGATTCAAACCCAGGACCCTTGCATGAGTGTATCGATATCGATATTGATTTCAATCGACAGCCCTTTATCCAAGTAGCATGTGTGCATGATTTAGCCGCGTTAGTGATAAATTCTGACCCGTCTCTAATATATGTCATTCCGGTGAAAATCGATAATTATATCGATATCGATAACGATATTGATATCAATCGATAGACCGTTATCGACTTAGTAAGTCTGCAAAGTTTGGTATCGATATTGGCAAGCAGCTCTGATATAATTGCGCTAAAGTAAAATAGATACAAAATGGAAATTTTGTTTCCTGACTGGGATTCGAACCCAGAACCCTTAATGAGTGGAATTCCAGCACGTGCGCAGCTGACCCCCTCCCATTAACCCTTGCGGAGCTGCCGACATCCGTTTCGGTGCACTGCAATGCACCAGGGCCACTGCAGAGCTGCCCAAGTGGCCTAATGTCGTAAAATTGGGGTTTTAGGGACATGCTCAAGGTCACGTGGCACGTGAATTCGAGTCGACCAATGTTGGATTTTTCTTTTCATAACCTGGTCCCAGAGAGTAAAAATCCATAGGTGGAGAGTAAAATTGTATTGCTAGGAAAATTAAGATTTTCATTTCGTGAAAAATTATTTCACTTGGAAAGTAAAAATTGCTGATTTGTAATAGATATTAAATCCTTCTTAAGAAAACGGAATATTTTAACTACAATGTTGGTAAGGTCAGGCGAAAAGAGAGCAAATTTCCACACACAAATGAAGAGAGCAAAATTCTTTGGACCCAAAAAGTCCAGAAAATCAAGGTCACTTTACTAATAAGGTTTACCCACGAGGGAGAAACGACTCCCGGGGTGACGTCACAGCATTTGGCAACAATATTTTGTAATATGGTAGCAAATAAAGAAAGTCGTTTATGGCGCGGCGATTCTCATCATTTATCACAAACCTACAGTGAAAAAGATCTGTGCTTTATGTATTTTAGTCTTTATTTTGAGTGTTATCATGATTATTGACTCATGGGAAGATTAGTGGGATTTACTGTTGCTATCAATTGGGTAATAGTTCAGTAATTCACCCCCCAGTTAATGGTGTTCTTGAAGTCCATATTAGAAGAGTAGTAATACAACAAACAGAAAAGTGTGCTAGTAATACCAAAGCTTTGCTGTCACCAAAAACAATAAATAATCAAACCTGACCTAACCCTTACAGCAATTACGGTCACAGGGACCCAAATTTAGAATAGTTATCTTGCTGTGCTGCAGAACCTACCGGGGGGTGATACCAGACAGCCCCCAGACCCACCTAGACCATCTTGTAGACAGTCAAAGATAGCCTACTTTTCAGTCTGTTGTAATCAGGCCTATGTCATCCCAATGCCTCCAACATGATTGGGTGGTTTGGTCAAATGATGTGTATTAGGGTTCACCTATTCTGGTGTTGAAAAATGCTGTACATGAGTAAGTGTAGCTTTGGGTGGCTAAATATATGTTTTGAGTTCTAGTCCTTCAATTAAAATAATTAACATAGTAAGTAAATGCATCTTGTCCTTTTTTGGTATGGCAGCGATTTAAGAGTATTTTGTGCATTGCAGTATTTTACATTTTGTTTGGCTAATATTTACATTTGTGGTGCACAAATTTCTTATGTGTCCATGGTGACTAACAAACAAAATAGCATACGCTGGAGAGCGATGGTATCCTTTTTTATGTGTGGTGTGACGTGTTGCCTGTTGGTGAGGTTCTTTGATCGCATCGCTAATTCCAATTTAAGTGGCAGGATTATCACTGCTGTGATGACTTACTAATTTTATATTGTAAACTTTACATACATATAATTAATGGTGAATGGTGTAAAAATCAATATAATGGTGTACCCCCTAATACATCATTTGGCAACCTGCACAGAAAGATGCGCATTGGGATGATGCTACCTGGTATTTCTATTGCCTTGGTTGTAATATTACTGTCAGCTGACTACTCTTCTTCTATTATGGACCTCAGGAACACCATAAACTGGGGAGGTGAATTAATGAACTAGTACCATCAATTGTTTATGGTAATTGGTAAGCATCCAATCTTTGGACACATCCTAATCTCATAATTTTCATGCTATCAGAATGTTAACAATAAAGGTATAGTCTGCACTCTGATAGCATGACAAGTCAGATCAGGATGTGTCAGAAAATTGGATGTTTACCTCAACATTTTGGTGAATTTCCTGATGTTTTTTCTTCAGAACAATGCCATATTGTGCAGTACCAGGGTGTTTAAACGGATTTACAACAGTTTCTGGAGGTATCAAGTGGTTTGTTTTTCCCAAAGATCAAGCACATGCTAATCAGTGGTGGCAGAGCATCAAGAGAGAAGGGACCATTCATGATGTGAAAGACCTATGTGTGTGCTCAGAACACTTTGCTGAGGATGACTATGTAAGAAACATGACGCACATAGGTAGGATGATGTGTGCAATGGAGACCTTCCTAGTCGTCTTTGTGATGCTTGCATTATACTTACTTATACCTATAAAGTGCAGAATTTAGAAAGGCCACTTGGCCTCACGGATCCAAACGATACCGAGCTCCTTAATGAGATCCTCTCCCTCAGTCGTTGATGTGGATGGTGAACATGTCATGTGCCCAATGTTTGTCAAGTCTAGCTTTGAAAGCATTGATGCTGGGGGCGTCGATCACTGAGGGTGGCAGCGCGTTCCACTGGTTGATCATGTGCACGCTGAAGGCGAATTATGCATATGCCTGTATCACTGGTGTGTGCGTCTGTGTGTCTGTGTATTTCATGTCATTGTACGTAATTCTTGTCACTTGGTGTCACCGGATAAGTTATTATTTAGATTTACTTTTGATAATGGAAGAAAAGAGTGTGGAGGGGTTGCAACGTTTGGGTTGAGGCAAAGGCAGAAAGGGCTTCAGCCAGAGCTAAGATGCGGCAGAGTGAGTGCAAATCCAATGGCGTAAACAGTGTGATGGGCTGAGTGGATACATGCAGGGGAATATTGTAGCAGAAGATAGTGTTTGATATAGAGGGTGGGGGGGGGGGGGGGTGTAAGTGTATTTTTGTGTGAAAGACACTCAGGCAAGTGGTGTGGTGATAGGTTAATGTGAATATAACCTCTGCGGATGCCTGAAGCGGATATATATATATATATATATATATATATATATATATATATATATATATATATATATATATATATATATATATATATATATATATATATATATACATATACATATACATATACATATACATATACATATACATATACATATACATATACATATACATATACATATACATATACATATACATATACATATACATATACATATACATATACATATACATATACATATACATATACATATACATATACATATACATATACATATACATATACATATACATATACATATACATATACATATACATATACATATACATATACATATACATATACATATACATATACATATACATATACATATACATATACATATACATATACATATACATATACATATACATATACATATACATATACATATACATATACATATACATATACATATACATATACATATACATATACATATACATATACATATACATATACATATACATATACATATACATATACATATACATATACATATACATATACATATACATATACATATACATATACATATACATATACATATACATATACATATACATATACATATACATATACATATACATATACATATACATATACATATACATATACATATACATATACATATACATATACATATACATATACATATACATATACATATACATATACATATACATATACATATACATATACATATACATATACATATACATATACATATACATATACATATACATATACATATACATATACATATACATATACATATACATATACATATACATATACATATACATATACATATACATATACATATACATATACATATACATATACATATACATATACATATACATATACATATACATATACATATACATATACATATACATATACATATACATATACATATACATATACATATACATATACATATACATATACATATACATATACATATACATATACATATACATATACATATACATATACATATACATATACATATACATATACATATACATATACATATACATATACATATACATATACATATACATATACATATACATATACATATACATATACATATACATATACATATACATATACATATACATATACATATACATATACATATACATATACATATACATATACATATACATATACATATACATATACATATACATATACATATACATATACATATACATATACATATACATATACATATACATATACATATACATATACATATACATATACATATACATATACATATACATATACATATACATATACATATACATATACATATACATATACATATACATATACATATACATATACATATACATATACATATACATATACTATATATCATATACATATATATATATATATATATATATATATATATATATATATATATATATATATATATATATATATATATATATATATATTATATTATATATATATATATATATATTTATATATATATATATATATATATATATATATATATATATATATATATATATATATATATATATATATATATATATATATATATATATATATATATATATATATATATATATATATATATATATATATATATATATATATATATATATATATATATATATATATATATATATATATATATATATATATATATATATATATATATATATATATATATATATATATATATATATATATATATATATATATATATATATATATATATATATATATATATATATATATATATATATATATATATATATATATATATATATATATATATATATATATATGGACTAGTATCATGATTGCATGGTTGAATCTGTTTTTGTTTTCTTCTGTGAGGTCAGGAAGCATATTTCTTGAAATTGTCAGCATATTTTGATTGCTTGCTCATAACCAGTAAATTATCATTCTGCTAATTTATGAAGTGTACTGTTTTTGTGTTGTTGTAACATGTACAAGGTCTATTTGTACACATACACAGTGAGATACAGTGTATATTTGTTTATTTGACATCACCAATGGGATACACAATTTATGTGCAAAGTTGCACAGATAGAACCACACGCATTGACATACATACTTTAAATATCACATTCTATCCCTTGTTGCTGATAATCACCTTTGTATACCAATAATCAAGATCACATAAAAAAATCCCCTAAAATCAAAAAGCAATGATGCAAAGCTAATCTTTGGCATGAATGAAATAAATATATAATAAAATAAGACAAAAGATGGGATGGAATGGTAGATAAAAATATTAAACCATAAACCAAACGAAAACAATTAGCAGAAAATTAAATAGAAATAAAAAGTAACAATAGCTAAACACCTATCACATTTTGACGCCGAACACAAATCAATTTGCACATGCACCAAAAATATCAAATAACATGCACCAAAGCACATCAAATATTGTGATGAACTCACAAATGAGATAGAATCGGGTTGCAATGAGTTTTGGGGAATTGCCTTTTCATTGCCTTCTCATTTACTTTATTTTATATAAAACTAAGCCCCAAGGATCTTGACTTTGGGGTTGCTTCATGCCGTCGCTGATACTGAGCTTTTTGTTTCTTCTTTCTCATTTTCCACAACTTGTATATAGTTCTTCCTTCTTGACTTCCATTTCTTTCCTTTCATTATCAAAAATAAAATCCATGATGAGATTTTCTTTGATGTAGGGTTGGTTGCTGGAGAGTTGGAATTGTGGTTCCTTGTATCGTCTAGTTATTTACATTTCAGTAAGAAGTGCTCTAGGTCTTCATTTTCTGCTTTGCGTAGATCACATGCTGTGCTCTCATTTATGAACCTTTTTCTTACATTTAGTGGAAGGGTGAGTGTTGGTTCTGGCTTGGTATAGGACTGTAGATGCTGGTGTGTTATCATACATGCTGTCTTCCTATACATGCTGCTTCCATTTCTTGTATAAAATTATACTCATCTTGCTCTCAATTTCGTCCTTCCACTTCTCATTCCAGTTTGTAATGTTTGTTCAGCTCTTCTTTGCTCATTCTTCTCGATCTTGAGATTCAAGCCATGCTCAAGAATCATGACATACTTGGCGCATGTCCTGTTTGAGAACGTCCCAGATTTGATAGTAGCAGTATGGCAGGAAATCAAGAGGTAGATTATGTAATGACACCAGCCTAATGGTCTTCCCTGTTTTATTCGAAGTCAAAACAACTTAAATATCACAATTTCAGAGGTTTGCAACACTAAGTACCCTCGCTGCGCAACGGAATATACAATGCCCATTTGGTAGCATCTGGCAGTAAAGTATAAAGGGATTCCATTTTCTATTAAAAAAAAACACTGGCACTTTTCCCTATGGTAAAAGAAATCCTTTCTTTTGAATTGCAGGGTTACCTTGAACGTCTCAAATTTTTCACTTATGCAAATATTTTCGCCATCTCAGGTGCATTTGACCAAACAATAAGAATGGTTGAATCTGTAGAACGGATAGTTAGTACTCTATGTACTAAACTTATGACGTCATCATTCGGTAAAGTTCGTGCTTTTAACACGTGATCGAGCTGAGTAAAGGGATTTCTACTCCCGGGATGACGTCATAGTGAAGGGAGCCTGCGAGTCGTGGACGGGGCTGCAGAAAATGGCCAAAATTCCAAGGCTACCCAGGACCCTTGCATGAGTGTATCGATATCGATTCCAATCGATAGACCGTCATTCAAATAGCAAATGTGCATGATTTGGCCGCGTTAGTCACACATTCTGAACCATCTAATATATGTCCTTCCCGATAATTATATCGATACCGATAACGATATTGCTATCAATCGATAGGCCGTTATCGATTTAGTATGTCTACATTGTTTGGTATCGATATTGGCAAGCACCTGTGAGATAATTGCTCTAAAGTAAAATATATACAAGCATGAAAATGTTGTTTCCTGACTGGGATTCGAACCCAGGAGCCTTGCACGAGTGAATGGTAAGAGCCAAACACAGTCTCACGTGGCCATAGCTGGCACTGGCACAGAAATCGTTAAAAACCATGAAAAAGCGTGATTCCCGGCAGTTTCCTGACTGGGATTCGAACCCAGGACCCTTGCATGAGTGTATCGATGTCGGTATTGATTCCAATCCATAAGCCTTCACCCAAGTAGTATGTGTACATGATTTGGCCGCGTTAGTCACAAATTCTGATCCATCTCTTAATATGTGCCCTTCCGGTGAATATCGATAATTATATCGAAATCGATAACAATATCGATATCAATCGATACACCGTTATCGACTTAGTATGTCTGCATTGTTTGGTATCGATATTGGCAAGCAGCTTTGAGATAATTGCGCTAAAGTAAAATATATAAAATCATGAAAATGCGCGTTTCCAGACTGGGATTCGCTCCCAGGACCCTTGCATGAGTGTATCCATATCGATAACGATTCCTATCAATAGTCCGTCATCCATATAGTATGTGTGTATGATTCGGCCGCGATAGTGACATATTCTGATCCATCAATCATGTGTGCACTTCCGTTGAAAATCGATAATATTATCGACATCGATAACGGTCTCGATACCAATCGATAGCCCGTTATTTACTTAGTATGCCTGCGTTGTTCGATATCGGTATTGGCAAGCAGCTTTGAGATAATTGCGCAAAACGTGTGTTTCCTGGCAGTTCCCTGACTGGATTCGAACTCAGGACCCTTGCATGAGTGTATCGATATCGATATTGATTTCAATCGAGAGCCCTTTATCCAAGTAGCATGTGTGCATGATTTAGCCGCGTTAGTGATAAATTCTGACCCGTCTCTAATATATGTCATTCCGGTGAAAATCGATAATTATATCGATATCTAAATCAATCGATAGACCGTTATCGACTTAGTATGTCTGCTAAGTTTGGTATCGATATTGGCAAGTAGCTCTGAGATAATAGCGCTAAACTAAAATATATAAAAATATGAAAATGTTGTTCCCTGACTGGGATTCGAACCCACGACCCTTAACCCTATTTGTAACAGGCTCCTGGCTACCCCTATTTGTAACATGGGGGGGGGGCGGATTCCGCCCCCCGGAAATATCGAGATCTACCAGTCAGATTTTCACAAATGAAACGGTGTTTGGTTCCCCTCAACACGATCTACATTTCTAAATAATAAAAAAAATCAACATTTTTTATAGGGGGGCAACAGGGGGGCAAAAACCAAAAAAAATAGTGGTATTTTTGATCCAACTAAGCTTTCATGTTTATCGACCGATTTTAACACAATTAATACGAATCGATAGAGATTGAATTGGAAATTGATATATGACGGTGGCGTTTTAAAATTCAAAAATCATAGGCGTGTGCAGGTCACTCAATATGGGGGTGAAGTAAATGCGTAATACAACCATTTTTTATGTTTGTTTTTAATAAATGAAATGGTATGTGATTGTGACATTAGACAAAACAGTAAAAAAATCATATTTTTGCCATAGGCGGTACCAGGTTAGTGAAAAAGAGGGGTAAAATGGGAAAAAAGATTACCCGCAGGAAAGTTGCTACTCAGCACTATAAATAAGTTACTGATCGTAGATGGTTCCTTTTTGTATGTTGTGCTTCATAATAGGCGTATCCAGGATCCAAACTGGGCAGGCGCAAGACTTTTTGATAAGTATATTATCCGCTATTATGATACTAACTAGTCAACGGTGACTACTTCACTTTCAACTTTAATTAACATTGCTTACCCCCCTTTTACCCTACCTGGACTCGCCTATTGTCTTATAATCGTTCGTAGAGTAGCCTGTGGTGCGTGTTTCATCCGAAAACCACAGTATGTTATGTCATTGTAAGCCCATGCCTCTTAAGTTTCCTTGCAATAATATGACCCCCTTTCTTCCATTCCTGAGCGCGTCTCTGCAAAAAAATAACTTTATTCCCTTTTCTGGCCTCATATGTGTATATATCATTATAAGCTAACCGTCTATTGCGCCGTTATCGCTGGCATATCGTCATCACCAAGCCAGTCACCCCCTTTTCATGTGCCTGAACACGCGCCTGAAACTCTATATGTAATAAATTATGCAAATAATGGAAGCAGAAGCTATCTTTTACATCTTGATAGCTATAAATGCCCCTTACATTGGTCTATTTGCTTCGCGCCAAGCATTGCATACTTCCTGGAAACCCCCCCTTTTCGAGCCCCTGAAACCGCCTCTGCCATGGAATTTTTATGATATTTCATTAACATCAACTAATTTTCACTTGTTGCAATCACCGTGAACCGATGCAACTCCTTCATACTTGAGGCAGTTAGGAAGAAACCGTGAAGATCGCATTTCCGTATTATCGCCAAATATCGCCCAAAACTGTACCGAACCCACCAAAAACTGTAACCCGGAACCGCCTCTGTTCAGGTTAAGAACTCAAAATTTTGACTCCAAATGCGGTATTCAATCCTATGAAAAGTCCCAAAATTTAATGGGCCTGCTCCCAGCCGTTCTGGAGATATCTTCAAAAAACATGAGGGGGGGGGGGGCGGAATCCACCCCCCCCCCCCCTGTTACAAATAGGGTTAAATGAGTGAAATTCCAGCACGAGCGCAGCTAACCCCCTCCCACTGACCCTTGAGGAGCTGCCGACATCCGTTCCGGCGCACTGCAATGCACCATGGCCACTGCAGGGCTGTCAAAATGACCAAATGTCATAAAATTGGGGGTGCAGGGACATGTTCAAGGTCACGTGGCACGTGCAATGGAGTTTTCACACAGTTGACACTTGTTCAGCAGGTAGCCCAGGGGTGCTCCATCCCCTACTGAAAGTTTCGTCGTTCTAAATTCATCGTTGTGCGAGACCGTGGCAGTTGTTTTTTTTGTCGAAACTCCCATAGACTTAACCCTCGCCCTACGGGGGGGGGGAGGGGCTGACAGCCCCCCCCCCCCCCCCCTGAGGTTTGTCTTGAATAGCATTGTACACATGCGGTGCATCTTGCTGACATTTTTGGTAACTGAGTTTACAACAATTATACGTATGCTGTAAAAATGTAATTGAAATTGGTTCAGTAGTTTGGGAGATAATCATGCTTTGATGACGTCATGTTGGTAAACAAATCAGAAATATTTGAAAAATCGTAGAAAACAGATCTTTTAAGCAAACTACAAACGCAATACACCAAAGATACAAAATGAAATTTTCTTTCAATTGGCAATCTCGGATTTGCAAAATTTTGGGTTTTTGACCCCTAAAATTACAAACACTGTAATTTTTAATCCCCACAAAATCAAAATTTTCAAAGATATTAGAAAAATCGGAATATATGTGAGAGAACTGCGTATCAACAATACCCATACCAAATTTCAAAGCAATATCTTCATTTTTTACTGAGTGATGGCTCCCTAAGTGTAAGAAACTGAGGACGTCATTTAAAAAATAGTATTTTTTGACTTTTTTGACAAGATACGAACAATTAATTAGCTTTGTCGTATTTCTGAGCCAAAACTGGTTTAGGAACAAATCGCATACTGAGATTCCCCTCATGACAGGCAACATGCTGGTTCTTACCGCATTGCTCTAAGTTGCTTGGTTTAGAAGTTAACAGGGGGGCCTGTCAGCCCCCCCCCCCCGTA
>JAXIVJ010005100.1:75000-76785 GCA_036785665.1 Chirona hameri | reverse complement strand
GGGCCCATCCGAGGTTGCACCCCACCCCACCCCCCCTCCACCAGTCTCGCCCCTTCAAATCACCTTACTCTACCTGCATAAAAGAAGGCTAATCCCACGAGTATTTATGAACTAATCCATTCTCTGTAAAGTATTTATCTAATCTAATTTTGAAGGAAGCAAGTGTCCACTGCATCATCGACATCCCCTGGTAGCATATTCCAATGTCCTACAACCCTTCTACTGAAAAATGACTGTCGTAGCCTAGTCCTACTTTGTTTCATAATGAGTTTATGCTGATGACCTCTACCTCGATTTTCCCTATTGAACTCAAACATACCCTTTAAATATCCAGAATGCTGACTATTTACAAATTTGAAGACTTCAATTAGATCTCCTCTTAGCCTTCTATATCTAAGTGAAAACATACCCAATTTCTTTAATCTATCTTCATAAGGTAAACTACCAAGACAATTAACCATTTTTGTTGCCCTTTTTTGAACTCTTTCTAACAACCAGCAATCTTTCTCATATGTTGGAGACCAAGCTTGTACACAATACCTCAAATGTGGTGTAACGTATGCACAATACAGTTTTGTTATTACCTTTTCACTCTTGTAGGAAACATTTCTGTTAATGGCCCCTAGCATTCTAAGTGCCTTTTTCCTAGCTTCTACAACCTGGTCTGACGCTGATAGTCTATTGTTTACCACGGCACCTAAATCTCTCCTTTTCAATCTGTTCCATTTTCTGCCACCCATTTCATATCTATGTTTACTGCTAACCCGTCCAGCGTGCATAATCTTACATTTACTCAAATTGAATTTCATCTGCCATGCTTCAGACCACTCAACTAGCTTGTCCAGATCTGATTGAAAAACATCCTGATCATGTTTTCTCCAATAATCCTGACAACTTTTAGATCGTCTGCAAATTTCAAGGACTTTGCTGTCTATACTGTTCTGAATTGCATTCACAAATATAAAAAGCAATGGGCCCAGGACTGAGCCCTGTGGAACCCCACTGAGAACCTCCTTCCATTGTGATTGGCACCCATTCAATATAATCCTTTGCTGGCGTCCTGAAAGCCACGTTTCTATCCAATCCAGAATCTTGCCCCTGATCCATGAATTTAAGTTGCAACCCCAGTCTTGTATGGGGGACTTTGTCAAATGCTTTACTGAAATCAAGAAAAGCTACATCTAGTTGTTTACCCTGATCAAAGCTATCTGTTGCAACATCCAAAAACTCCAGAAGATTAGTTAAACAAGAACGGCCCTTCCTAAAGCCATGCTGTGTATCCTTGATGAGTTCATTTTGCTCCAAGAATTCAGCAATCTTATCTTTGATGATTGATTCAAGCACCTTGCAGACTAATGAGGCCAGACTAGCCGGTCTATAGTTTTCCTCTTTACATGTAGAAATTAAATGTTAACTTGGCTGGTTTGAGGCCAACAATTAAAATGTCTTCGCATTGGCTATGAGCCATGAGCCCATGCCATAAATTATGGAATGATAGTAAACTGAAGTATGACGTAGACACATCCGTGATATGGCTGCATTGAGCCATGAATGCATTGTGGTTTTACCATGGGATCCAATGGTATCCTTAAAAACATGCTTGAACAGGGATCAGGGAACAAACCCTTTATATTTGTCGTGGGATCCACAGATAATAGATCGAACATTGTGTTTTTGCTGTGGGATCCACTGGGACTATATATCCAACCTTATATTTTTGCCATGGGACCAACCGGATCATGGATCTAACATTGTATTTTTGTCGTGGGATCCATTGGGACCATA
>JAXIVJ010005100.1:52500-70000 GCA_036785665.1 Chirona hameri | reverse complement strand
CAGCACCGGGCGGGATTATTATATATTACCAGCGCGATAATTGCCCAGCACCGGGCGGGATTATTATATATTACCAGCGCGATAATTTCCCAGCACCGGGCGGGATTATTATATATTACCAGCGCGATAATTTCCCAGCACCGGGCGGGATTATTATATATTACCAGCGCGATATTTTCCCGACACCGGGCGGGATTATTATATATTACCAGCGCGATAATTTCCCAGCACCGGGCGAGAATATTATATATTACCAGCGCGATAATTTCCCAGCACCGGGCGGGATTATATATTACCAGCGCGATAATTTCCCAGCACCGGGCGGGAATATATATTACCAGCGCGATAATTTCCCAGCACCGGGCGGGATTATATATTACCAGCGCGATAATTTCCCAGCACCGGGCGGGATTATTATATATTACCAGCGCGATAATTTCCCAGCACTGGGTGGGATTATGTATTACCAGCGCGATAATTTCCCAGCACCGGGCGGGATTATTATATATTACCAGTGCGATAATTTCCCAGCACTGGGCGGGATTATATATTACCAGCGCGATAATTTCCCAGAACCGGGCGGGAATATATATTACCAGCGCAATAATTTCCCAGCACCGGGCGGGATTATATATTACCAGCGCGATAATTTCCCAGCACCGGGTGGGATTATATATTACCAGCGCGATAATTTCCCAGCACCGGGCGGGAATATATATTACCAGCGCGATAATTTCCCAGCACCGGGCGGGATTATATATAACCAGCGCGATAATTTCCCAGCACCGGGCGGGATTATTATATATTACCAGCGCGATAATTTCCCAGCACCGGGCGGGATTATATATTACCAGCGCGATAACTTCCCAGCACCGGGCGGGATTATATATTACCAGCGCGATAATTTCCCAGCACCGGGCGGGATTATTATATATTACCAGCGCGATAATTTCCCAGCACCGGGCGGGAATATATATTACCAGCGCGATAATTTCCCAGCACCGGGCGGGAATATATATTAACAGCGCGATAATTTCCTAACACCGGGCGGGAATATGATATATTACCAGCACGATAATTTCCCAGCACCGGGCGGGATTATTATATATTACCAGCGCGATCACTCAGCAATGTGTAATTTGATGATGTGATGTTGTTTCCCCTCAACCCATTGTCAACAGCTGGCAGATTCGGAGAACTCATCGGTCATGAGTCTGTACTGATTACCCTTCAGACATGTGAGTGACATATTAACGACCCTATCTCACCGCCAAAGCAACAATAAGAAAAGCTATTACAGCATCCACCAACCGCGCCTGTTCCCGTCAAGATAAGGAAAGAAAGACGGTGAGCATACCCGAGGAAGCAACGGATGTTGCTTAGCAGGGGTATCTACTATCTACTTTCAGGAAGATGTGGATTTTTGTTTGTATTGATTACACCGAGCATGTATTAACCTGGAACATACAGACATGCTTAGTAAGCATTATGCTGTTGGTTACGGTAGGCGAAAATGACAAACAAGACGTTCAGTCAACATACATTTTCAACACCAGGTTTGTTTTAATGATGTGAGGCTTTCAGATACTTCGGAGTCCTTCTGCAACCTGAGCTGGGCGGCATTAACTTCAAATATTTATAACACCTCCACCATGCTGTTTAATATATAAACATTACAAACTGCAATCATATCATCAAGCTGAAGGACCCTGGAGTGTCCGAAAACTTCCTGTCATGAAAACGAAAGGTGTGTTGAAAATTACAAGTTTTCATTAACATGTTGCGGTCACAATACAGTAATTTTCAGCCGTAGCTTCAACAGTTAACGTTCAACATTTCATCGCAATCCACAATCAGCTCGGTGGTCAGGGGGCACATCAAACATGGTCTCATCACCTAAGACGCATCTCAGATGTTCGTAACGATTGTCAGGCCTATCTACACCAAATGTCAGGATATGATCACATATCTGTCTCACCATGTACAACAACTGTCCCCTCCTTGTCGGTGATTCATCCTTATGCAGCAGGCCGCCGAAACTGAGCACCTCCGACGCTTGTCGCATCTACGCAACCCCTTCACGGAATACTATATCCATAGTTCCTAGCAGACACCATGCTTGAGCTGTTGATCGAGTACTTCCGTACACGAAAAATGTTCCATGCCATTTCCCTCCACACCAACGTGTCAGGATATTTGTGACAGTGCCCCAGGCAGCTCCCCATCGAGGGACGCTTCAGGCTGAGAATCATCTGAACTGCGACATCCATCACAGGGTGTGCTTCCTCCGCAACTCCGTCCCTCCGCCACACGACTCTCATCACTTCCATTGTTTTCACTCGCCGTGTTGATTTCGCAGTTTGTTCCCCTCCCACCCTCCCCTCCGCTCGTTTCACAGCTGGCTTCGCAGACCGTTCCTCCGTCGGTACTCCTGTGGCCGACTCTGCAGGCTGTGTCGTCAGCGTGGACCTCAGCGTTTCCGTCAGCGCGGACCTCAGCGTTTCCGTCAGCGTGGACCTCAGCGTTTCCGTCACCGCGGACCTCAGTGTTTCCGTCAGCGTGGACCTCAGCGTTTCCGTCAGCGCGGACCTCAGCGTTTCCGTCAGCGCGGACCTCAGCGTTTCCGTCAGCGCGGACCTCAGCGTTTCCGTCAGCGCGGACCTCAGCGTTTCCGTCAGCGTGGACCTCAGCGTTTCCTTCAGCGCGGACCTCAGCGTTTCCGTCAGCGCGGAGCTCAGCGTTTCCGTCAGCGCGGACCTCAGCGTTTCCGTCAGCGCGGACCTCAGCGTTTCCGTCGCCGACGGCGTCCTCTGAAGAGGGACACATCACTTCTCCACAGGCAGTGCACCGCCCCGCACCGGTCGTGGGCGTTTTCACAGCGTCCTCGAGCAAACATCCACTGTTCTCCGCAATCCCACTGGTACTCCCTTCAGGCGTGCGCTCAGAGGTTCTGTGCGTTTCAACCAATTCGCAGTTCTCCCCTACCTCGCTTCGCTCTCTGTCACCGGACTCCATGGCCGCATCTGCGCTGTCTAACGGCCTCCCACTGTCATATGGTGACCTCTCTACGCTATCAGGAGTACCGCCAGCACCCTCATGAATACGGACGACCCTCTCAGGAGTACGGCCTGCGCTCTCAGGAGTACGGCTTGCACCATCTGGCGTGTGCCTTCCACTGTTGGGCGTTCGTCCAGCGTTTTTCACCTGTAGGGCCGCCGCGGCCGACCGTCGGGCCACCCTGGCGGCCACTCTTCTCGCAGCTCGCGCCATCCCTCCCGCGCCTCCCGCGTCCTCCGCATCCAGGAAAGCACACACGCAGTCGATGAACTGTACCGCTGTGTCAGCCGCCCAGGACACGCTGCTGTCGCCACTGTTGCCTCCCTCGCCTCCTCCTCCTCCGCCGCCACCTCCGGTGCTTCCGCCGCCGCCTCCGGTGTAGAAGCCGCAGTGACCTCCGAGGGGTGCGCGAAGAAGGAAGAGGTGTGGAAAGGCCGTGAAGAGCTGCAGTGGCAGGCCGGCCGCTCCGTACACCGGGTCATCGTCGGCATGCACCGCCAGCAACGGCACCGACACCTCGTCGATGTCGATGATTGGGTTGTGCCGCTCCTCGTCCTCTCCATGTACACGTCGGTGGAAGTCGGCGAAGGTGATATCGGCGGCGGCGGAGGCGTCGGTCGCGCGTCGGCACAGCCGATACTTCTCGCGAAGTGTGGTGATGGCGCCGTACGGAGCACAGGCGTCCCCCATCAGGTGGGCAGCACAACCCCAGGCGGGCGACACGACTGCAGCGGCAGTCAGCTGGCATGAGATGCCATGCTCGCCCAGGTAGGCCAGCAGCAAGCTACCACCGTTGCCGAACCCGATTGCGGCGAGACGTCGTCCAGGACAGACGGCGCGCAGGTAGCGCACGACCCAGCGGAGGTCAGTGACGTCGTACAATGCTGCCACCCGCGTCGCCGGCAGGTTGTTCCGTACCAGCTGGCGGAAGTTGACCACCACTGGGAGGCATCCAGCGGCCAGCGCGCGCCGACAGACGGGCGCGTACAGCCGGGAGTCGTCCAGCAGCAGGTCCGGCAGCACCAGCAGCAGCCTGGCGCCGGGCTCGGCCGTACCGCCGCCCAGGGGTTCAGCCCAGTCCAGAGGCACGCTGCAGCGGTCGCGAAGCTGCAGGTACTGACGTCGGTAGAGGAGAGGTGGCGCTGAGGCACCAGCAGCCGCCGCCAGAGGGCCAAGGAGCGTCTGGAGATGTCGTGGCGTCAGCAGGCGGGGGACGGTGAAGGGCCGCTCCAGTGCCGACATGTGCCGCTGCAGGTGGCGGGAGAGGGAGGAGGGTTTGAAGTAGAGGCGCGGCCGCACCACACGCCGGCCGACCAGCCACAGGCAGACGTGGGCAAAGGTCCCCAGCAGAAGGACGACGCCGCCGCACCATCTGATGCTGTCCAGAAGAAGCTCCAGCGAGGTCTCAATGGGCGTCATCGGCACCGCTGCTGAAGCCGCTCTTAGCGTCGACCCACGTATGATTCGGCTCAGAGTTCCGCCTTCTTCCGCACTCTCAACGTCAGATTGCTTCTCTCTATAGTACCGACGCAGCTCGCTCCCCTAACGGTCCTCTTACGGGTCAACGATGACAGATTAGATCACAATCACTGGTCACAGGGCATCTGTCAAGATTATTGGACATTATTCATACGTTATAATAACGACTCCGGAAGCGACCGCTTGGCGTGGGTTATGTGTCACTGGTCACTAATCGATAATCATCTGCCGCGGTTCACGAATGATATGCCACACATCACTGGCTGCCGATCACGGGTGCTCAAGTCACGAGCCAGAATCACGAATGCCCTCGACATGTGGCCGTCACGACACTCTCCTCTTCTTCACCTGACCAATCTCCGGTTTCACAGCACTCTCCGGACCTCTCCGGTTTGGCAGCGAGCGGTCTACGTCCGGGTACGCGCGCCACCCCATCGCGTGCCCGCACGTCTTATGGCAGCGGGCTCCCTCTCGGCGATGGCTGCGCGTCCGGCCCTAACCAAAACACCGGCCCAGCAATGGCCGTCCGCGGCACGGCCCGCAAACACTCGCAACTGCACGAATGGTGAGTAAACACCTCACGTAAGCCGGTCACGTTGCTGGCTCTCGGACCAGTCTCGCCCGATCAGACATCGCCGGCGGGGAGGGGCGCGCGAGGCATCAGTAACGTGTCGATGCCGCACCGAGCAGCGAGCACGTCTCACGATCACTCGCGTTTGGATCACGGAGCAGCACAGAGCACGGCCGGAGTGACGTGCTTAGAACACAGTGGCGCGGAGCACGACCCGAGCGGTGTAGCACAGAGCACGGCCGGAGTGACGTGCTTGGAACACAGTGGCGCGGAGCACGACCCGAGCGGTGTAGCACAGAGCACGGCCGGAGTGACGTGCTTGGAACACAGTGGCGCGGAGCACGACCCGAGCGGTGTAGCTCAGAGCACGGCCGGGAACACGACCGGGGCGGGGAACGGCGGGCGCGGAGCACCGCCGGCGGCGTGCTGCCTCGGTGGCGGTCTGGCGTGCTCTCCGCCGCCGCCGGGCCGGAGAGCGGTGGCGGCCGACAGTCGGGGCGGCCGGCGCCGTCGGCGGTCCTGTGTATTTGTGCGGCGCGCCGAGCGGAGATGGGAGCGAGCGTCACCGTCCGGCGGCGCCGCGGACCGTCGTCGCGGTCTGACGCAGCAGAGTGACGAGTGATAACTGTCCGTCATCCGCCCGGCGGAGACGGGGTCACCCGGCGGTGCTGAATTGCAGGGCCAGATCACTCAGAGGTCAGCGATCAGCTCGCTGCCGCGTGTCTGTCACAGATTCAATGCAGGACATATGATTGGTTTTCATTATTTTCGGATCAATCGATGTTAAATGATAAGCAGTTGGTTAAAAAACATTAGTTCATGACGTAAGCTAAACTAAATATTCGCAAATATACACTTTTTCACCGATTCAACCTGCAAAAGCATCGAACACCGTCATTTCCACCTGCCGCAGATCGAAATGAGCTTCATTATCCAATATTAATTAAATCGACCGAAATTAACATATTTATTGATTTTAACCCGGCATTGGCTGAGGACTCAGCCGAACGCCATTGGCTGGGGGGGGTCCGCCCCCTGGTTATCTTCCGAAACAATAACCGCAGCGAGACGCACAAGACGGCAATCGAAAGCTCTTAATGAGACACATACAAAACATACACAAATTGTCAAAATAATGTCACATGTCAGGTCACGGTCAGATAAAAGGTCAAAATTGAGATATTTGAGTTTTTGGGCCATACTTTCCATCCAAAGCCTTAGATTGAGACTATTATCGCACAAAGTGCTCTCAAAGGTGTAATACATATCCCACAGAAGTAAAAGTGAAATTGTAAGCAAAGGTCAACGTCACAAAAGGTCACTTTTGGTAAGAGGCTACGAAAGTCGTGCGACACACGTTTTATGGGCAATTCTACACGTATAATTCGATAGTAGCAGCCATTTACACAATCTGACACCATATAAGGTCAAGGCCAGGTCACTAAGGTCAAAATGTGAATTTTATAAATTTAAATAAAAAGGCATATTTCTAGACCAGTTTTGTCTCAGAAATACAGTGCTGGCATTCAATTGTTTGTATCTGGTCACTAAAAGCCAGCAAACTTAATTTCAAAATATGTCGTCATGATCATACTTCGAGATCCATAAGTCAGTCAAAAATAACTATATTGCTTTTAAATTTCGTTTGGGCATTGTCCACATGTGGTTCTTGAACATGTCTTCTGTTTTGTTTTTTAATGTTTGGGAATATTTATTTTGAGGGTATTTTTTTGCAGTTTTTTTTTTGTTGGGGGGGGGGTCAGAAACCATATTTTCACCAATCCAAGATAGCCATTTTGTAGCCCTTGCCATTTGCTATCTTTGGACGTTTTTCCATTAGATTTTGCCCAAATATGGCATTCGTACGGCCTGCTAAAATTAACTGATTTTTGTGTCAAACTCTTGTGTAGTGATGTCACTAAATTTGCTATATCTCGAAATACTTTCGACGAAATTGCTTCATTTTCAATTGATGTAGGAGAAGGTACCTGAAGTGTCATGTCGATAGCGCTATTCTTTTTTGAGCTATTGCGAAAGTTCGTCAGAGAGGGGGGGGCTGGGGCGGGTCCATTATTTTTTCAAGGGGGGGGGGGGGCGGCAGGCATAGGGGCGCATTTTTTCCGGGGAACAGGTGCACATTTTTTTCCGGGGAACAGGGGCGCATTTTTTCAGGGAACAGGGGCGCATTTTTTTCCCGGGAAATTGGAGCGCCGTTTCTTCAAACATGCACCGGGGCGGATCTAGGATTTTTTCCGAATGGGGTGGGCGGCTGACCCAGGGGGCGGCATTTTCGCCGTCAAACGCCCCTCTAGACCCATGGGTCTAGAGGGGCGTTAAATGTGAATTTATAACATACATTTTCCTGCATTTTTTTAAAAAAATCTTACGCTTACTCATTTTCAGTTTGTCACTTCGAAAAAGCAACATTATAGATGTATTTTTTAATGATACTGAATTTATTTGTATAGCACTCTCACATGTAACAGCTGTGCACTTAATTTCTGGACAAAGTTCAATCTCCCCTAACTTCGTTAATAAAAAGCTACGGAGACCAAATTTTGGTTGATGAAGGACACATATATATAGCAGGTGTATACCAAATTTCATGCTTATAGCATAATTTTGCATTCATCATGGAAGCCCTAACCAAGACGACTGTGGGAAATTTGGTGGCGGAATTTGTGCAGAATCACCCAAATTTTCAAAAATGCAAAGTTGTAGCTCATTTCCGTGAAATGAGTGTAGCGAGGTCAACTGTCTATGCCATCACGAGAAACCTTGAGGAAAGAGGAAATGTTGAGCACAAAAACATCGGGAAAAGACATCGACCTGTGGTCAAGATGCCCCGTCAAAGAAGGCAGGCCCTCGTTAACGCCGCCCGTAACCGTGTGGGCGTGTTCCTCCGCCTCCTGGCCAGAAGCTTCGGAATATCCCTTAGCTACGTGAGGAAAATCCTCAAGGAGGAAGGCATTAGATACCGGAAGAGGACCAAGGCCCCAGCAGCCACTCAGGAGCAGCTGAAGAAGCAGAACACACGGATACACAGACTGGCGAGGGGCACGCTCAAATTTGCAGGTGAATTCGGTGTGGTTATGGATGATGACAGCGATTTCACCTACGACGGCTCTGAATGCCTGGTAACGAAGGTTTCTATGCTGGACCGGGAGGAGATGTGCCAGAAGATGTGGAAAATCTGCCCGTCGGCAAGTTCCCGCGGAAAACTATGGTGTGGGTCGCCATATCTCCGCGTGGGGCCTCCAAGCCCGTCATCTGTCCCAGTCGGGTCAATGTCAATGGGGACGTTTACCGAGAGAAATGCCCTGAGAAGGTGCTCTTCCCATATCTGACACACTATTACCCCCGTGGTGGATATGTGTTCTGGTCAGATCTCGCAGCCGCTCACTACGCCCGTAAAACACTGGATCTCCTCGAGCGTGCGTACGTGCCGTATGTCCCCCGCGAGGAAAATCCCCCAATATCCTCCAGCTGAGGCCCATTGAGGATTTCTGGGGCTGGATGAAGCAGGAGGTGTACAAGGGAGGAAGGAAAGCCCGAAGCGATCCAGATCTGAAGAAACGGATCCGCCGCGTGCTTCGCGAAATGGACCCGGAGGTGCCGCGCAAGATGATGTCGCGGGTGGGAGAGCGCGAGCGGGCTGCAAACCGTCACGGGGCCAGCAGCGCCCTCCACTAGTGGCTGCGGTTAGTTGGTGAATGTGACTATGTACAGGTCAAGTTTGGTCTGGATATGTTGAAATACACAGAAGTTATGGGAGATTTAACTTTGTCCAGAAATTAAGTGCACACCCGTTAGGTATACTGTCCGTCAGTAGCACACATTTTCGTCAGTAACACGTATATTCGAGTGCGATCATGGATTTGACTAATTCTGTCACGGCTAGGTCATTCACCTCTCTCTCTCTGGCCTGCCGAAATATACCCCCCTCTCTCTCTCTCTCTTTCTCCTATCTGATTTGCCGAAATATACCTAGCTCTATCTCTGCCTGAATCTATCTCTGATGGAAGTGGTAGACATTATTGCCTACCACTTCCATCAGATGCCGACGCTTCCATCTTCCACGGACGAAGAGGCGCCTCTCGTCCAAATTCCATCGTAGCCACGTCGTTGCGGTGCTTGTTGAAGTCCTTCCCCTTAGCGCATTTGATAATCGCGCCCGCCTGACTTCTTCTTGCACAAAGAAGAGTTGGCAGGGAGAGATGCTCGAGTTGATGCATGGGGATGGCGCCGCGACTCGTGCTAACTCGTCCTATTTACCCTTCACTGGGATGACCTGCGTCGGTGGCAGCGGCCTGAGTAAGATGAAGTCAATGCGTGGGGAGGACCGTGCCGAAAGTTTGTGACACGTAAATCCTTCGACTTTAAATTCCGCCTGTCAGCAAATATTGCGCGATCGGATATGGTCCATGCAAACAGCTCTGCTTAGCGAAGGGCGCCGACACCATGGTGTCGGCGCGAAACGCATTCAAACGTAAGGTTTGAACCAAATACAAATATGCGCTCAGCTTTAGCTGACAGCACGAGGATAGACCGTTCACCGTAAGTCAAGGAGCTTCCCCGTCTCGGCATACAACTTTTTCTAGCGGCAAAGTCATTTAGGGCAGCCCCTGCCTCGTCCGGAGTGATACACTCATTTCACCTCAATTGAAGAAATAGCATCACATAACTATTGTTCTTCTTGTCTCCCATCAGTGACACTCAGTGGCGTGCGTAGAAATTCACAAAGGGTCGGCTTCAGGGCCATCACTCGGTCTGAGGGGCTCTAGGTCTGAGGGAGCCCTTTGTCGGCCTGAGGAAACCCTTTGTCAGCCTGTGGGCTGACAAAAGGTCCAGATTGTTCCGTTCCTGTTCTGTTCCGTCTGAGGGGCCTTTGGTTGGCGTGAGGGGCCCACGGTCGGGTTGAGGGGATCCTCGGGCACCCCGAATTTGGAATCTTTGTCGGCCTGATGGGCCCACAGTCAACTTGAACGGTCTTCGGTAGGCTTGAGAGCACCTCGATCGGCCTAAAAGAGAAACTCGGTCGGCTTGAGCCGACCGAGTTTCTCTTCGACCTGAGGGGCCCTCGTGCGGCATGAGGGGCCCTTAGATGATTTATAGGCCTGATAGAACCCTAGCCATGCCTGAGCGGGCCCCAGGCTGGTCTGAGAGGGCGATTGTCGAGGCCTGAGAGAGCCTCGCACCTCCGGCGGTCACTGGCCGGAGGGGCGCCGTCACTGGCCGGAAGGGTGCCGCCATTGGCTCTAGAGGGGCACCGTCATTGGCCGAAGGGGCACTGTAACTGGCGGATGGGGCGTCGTCGCTGGCCGCAAGAGTGTCGGCACTGGCCGGAGGAGTGCCATCACTGGCCAGATGGGCGCCACTCACTAGCCGAAGTGGCGCTGTCACTGGCTAGAGGGGCGCCGTCATTAGCCGGAGGGGTGCCGTCACTGGCCAGATAGGCGCCGTAATTAGATGGAGGGGCGCCGTCACTGAACAACGTGGCGTTGTCATTGGCTGAAGGGGCGCAGTCATTTGCCAGTGGGCGCCGTCACTGGCCGGAGAGAGGCCGTCACTGGTCAGAGGGACACCGTCACTAGCCAGAATGGGCGCCGTCACTAGCCAGAGGGGCGCCGTCACTGGCCAGAGGGGCGCCGTCATTAGCCGGAGGGGCGCCGTCTATGACAGAGCGTTCCGTCACTGGCCGCAAAAGCACCGTCACTGGCCGAAGGGGCGTCCTCACTGGCCGGAGGGGCGCCATCATCTGGCCATAGGGCGGCACATGGCTAGGTAGCGGGATCTGACCTGAGGGCGGTGCCCCGCCAGAACGCGGTACGTGACCTGAGGACGGGACCTGGCCTGAGGGCGGCACCTGGCTTGAGACCGGCACCTGGCTTGAAGGTGGCACCTGACCAGGGGGCGGCATCTGGGTTGAGGGCGGCACATGGCCAGAGGGCGGCACATGACCTGAGGGCAGCACATGACCTGAGGGCGGCACATGACCTGAGGGCGGTACATGACCTGAAGGCGGCACCTGGCCAGGGGCGGCTCCTGATCCGAGTTCAGCAAATGGCAGATATAAAACCTCGTAAGCATGTTTATTTTCGCGACTTCGGCGCGGAAATTGATCTGCTTACGAGGCCCTTTCGCGCCTTTGGCGCGGAGGGGGGCGCGGGGGGGGGGGGGGGGCGGCGGCCGCCCGCTGTATCCGCCCGCAGGGAGATGGGGCGGACGCCCCCCGCCACCGCTCCCTGTATCAGCCCCTGGGGGGGGGGGGGGGGGGGGGTGAAAAACGCCCCCCAGCCAATGGCTGATAAAATAAAATATCAGGACCTTTTACAATGTTTTCAACTCAATTCCTAATGCAGAAAGAAGCGGATTCCTTTGACTGTGCAATCCTTTGACTTCCTTTGACTTTTTAACTTTGACTTTGATTACTTTATATAATTTTGTCAATTTTTTAAGGGCCTCCCAAACCAACCCTTGTTTGGCCGTTCAGGATTCGCTGGCGGTTTCCAGCAGCGGCCAACATATCTACTACCTGTTGCCGCACATAAATGGCTAGTTATTACGGAAAATGAGCCTCGTTCCGCCCACCGCATTCGTTCATTACACGTCAACGGCATGTGTCACACGAGCGATGGTTTCGGATCACGGGCGCGGCGGCGCGGTTTCTACCACAAGCCCTGGCGAGCGTTCTTTTACCAAATAGTTTTGTGCAGCCATCAATTCAGGCTAGACCGATATAATTTAGGGAAGACAGACTCATGTTGCCACTTTTCGGGTGTTCGGTATTCCGAAATGATGGAGCGCGTCCACTGGCGGCAGTTGACCGACGAGTGGTCTGTGAGCAATACAACACTTACGAGCAGCACGTATACAAGTACGTGCAAGTGCAGCGAAACAGCTCAACTGGTTTGAAACCGGAATATAAGTCTTAATTCTGCTCAGTCCCCATACTATACCGGATTTAGAGCAGCGTGAGTGTTTGCTCTCAGAGTGTGTCTGTTGTTGGCACTCACTGTGGTTTTATTGATGTTATATTGGTACTGAAACGTGATATATTTTTACAAATGCCAAATGTATATCTATGCTGTACTGTGTGTGGCATCGGTGCACATTACTGTTTGTACTTCCATTCGTATTACTGACGTGTGAATCATTGCCTGTGACAATCGAGCACCGTGTACAAGTAGTTGACCAAGACGGTACAAAATTCCGTGTGTAAAAATAACAATGCTGACGATTGGATTGGCCAAATATGATATGTTTGGTATTATGCATGCCAATTATAATACACGACGTATTGTGTATGTTCATTCACTGTTTCAAATCCTACAAAGCGAGGCATTACAATGCAAACTCAGTTTAGAATGGAACTGTTCAATAACGATAACCGGCATATTTCACGCAATAATTCTTAACCCGCGTCCCCGTGGGCCTCTGATAATTGAGATAACTTGGTCCTGGTGGGAGGGGGGGTCAAAATGACCCCAACTAACTCGAAAACTAACAGGGAGGTTCGAAAAAGACGCGGAAAAGGCGTTCGAGAGCACTTGACAAGGATATTCGAAGTTACTTTGATAATTTTTTGGGCTCAGGTCAATATTGAGATTACCAGAGGGCATCAAAGGTCACATTTTCCAAGTATAGGACTTTATTACAGAAACCCCAAATATCTCGGGAACTATGATAGCTAGGAACATAAGACAGATACTCCCACATTCACGAGTCCACAACACTGGACGAACACTCAGAAACTCTAGAACACTAACCCGGCATTGACTGGGGTCTCAGCTGAACGCCATTGACTGTGGGGGGAGGGGGGGGGGGGCGTTAACGCCCCCATGGTTATCTTCCGAACCAATGATCGCAGCGAGACGCTCAAGGCGGCATTCGAAAGCTCTCAATGAGACGAATCTGAAACTTGCTAAAACAAATTCAAAATGAGGTCAAATGTCAGGGCACAGTCAGGTCAAAGGCAAAATTGACGTATTTGAGTTTATGGGCCATACTTTCCATCCAAAGACTTCGATTATGACCATGATCACCCAAAGTGCTGACAAAGGTATGATACACATCCCGTATGAGCTAAAGTGGGCTTGTTGGCCGAGGTCAAGGTCAAGGTCAGGTCACAAAACGTCACTATGCTCAAAATATCTACGAAAGTCATGCAACACATGTTTTATGGGTTATTTGCCACGTATAATTCGATAGTGGTAGTCATTTTACCACCTGACTTCATTTACGTGAAGTAAATGTCAAGTTCAGATCAAGTTCAGGTCAATGAAGGTCAAACATTGTAATTGATCAATCTAAATACAGAGGCGATGTTTCTAGACCAGTTTTGTCTCAGAAATACAGTGGTGCCATTTTTATGTCTATCTGGTTAACAAAAGCCAAACAATTGCAATTTGTAAATATGACGCCATGAGTTACCCATACTTTAGATGCCATCAGTCAGTCAAAAATGGTGATATCATTCTGAAATTTGGCATGGTAGTTAACCATATGTGGTTCTCTGACATGTATTCCGGCTTTTTGAATATATTTTTTTTTAATGATTTTGTGGTCATTTTCCCCCAAAATAAAATTTGTTATTTTTTTTCTCCATATATTTTACACATACGTATACGAATTGTCAACGTACGAACGATGTTAGAATAGCACCATATTATTTAACACAAGTCAATGTTTTCCTACGCTGCATTTAACAAAAGGATACAGGGGTCAGATTTATAAGAGTGTGTTATGCAACTTAGGCACAAACAAACTACATCTACAATAAAAGTAGATAAGCCAATTGCGATTTCTTATGGTCAAAAACCAAAATTATCACAAATCCAAGATTGCCATGTTGTAGCCCTTGTTATTTGATATCTTTTGAATTTTTTGGATTGTATTTTACTCGTTATATGGCATTTGTACGGTCTGTTACATTTTCGCTGATTTTGCTGTAAAATTCGTGTCACTAAATTCACTAGTCACTAAATTCGCCATAATTCGATACAAAAAAAAATCGACGAAAATGCTTTATGTTTTTCACAGAAGACGTAAACGTGATTTAGAAGAAGGTACCCGAAGTTTCACGTTGATAACTCTATTGGTTTGTCAGATATTACGAAAATTAATCAGGGGCGTTAAAAGCCCCCCCCCCCCCCCCCCCAGTCAATGGCGGGCTAACACTCCCTGCCAACAGAACAACATCCTTCCAACGTTATTCATCCCAAACACTACATTTGTGTACTTGATGTACTTTATTATCAGATGTTGAGGGCACATAAGCCCTGTTGGTCCTGCTCTTGTCATATTTAGAGATTATCCCATATTCCTTGAATATTGTCACTGTCACCTAAACACTGTGGGAGATTGATGATGTTAGGAGAGGTGCCGCGATTTAAGTCTTTTGGACCGATCATATTCTTTAATTTTGTGTACGTTGTTTTTCTACATGATTTCAGAATAAATAATCAAACAAACAAACGGAGAAAATAATCGAAAGCTCTTGAAAAATAAGATCACCATTGGTGTCCTCAAATTTTAGCTAAGTTGAAACGTTTAGGCTCCAGAATATCGACGCATAAAATAAAATGGCACACCAAACACGTTGCCACCAGTCACCAACACTGAAGAACTCAACCATACAGCTTACATGCGCGCTCTCACAACATGCACACAGCCTTACAACGCGCCATCCAGCTAACTAAACACATGTTGACGCCTGGCAGACCCTAGGGACATGTCAAAACACTGCACCTACCCACTCTCTGTGCACTTCAGCGCCCCGCAGCCCGTGGGAGTTGATCCCGCTCCTTAGAGCGGGATCAGACCGGCGCTGCTCCCTCCCTCCTCCGCCTCCCATTGCTGGCATTGAGTCCCTGTCACCCCGACCCGTGCCGGCCCGGCTGGCGGTGCCGAACCCGCGGTGACAGCCTGTGCGCGAGAGAGCCACACGTGCCGCACAGTACCGGGGTCAGCCGGGTCACGGCCCGGCACTCGACTCCCGCCGGAGCCGCCAGTCAGGGTCACTGGCGAGGAACGGTGCCGGAGCCGGAGCCGGGGCCGCTCCCGACCGACCGCGACCGATCAGCTAACCTCTGACTGGCGTCCGACTGACCGCCGGTCGCGCCGGGGTCACTGAAGGTCCTGCTAAGGGCGATGGATTCCCAGCGGCCCGACCTCCAGCAGCACCGTGACGTCACAGTGACATACCGACATACAGGCACGGGAAACCTCCAGGTCACACAACACTCGTGGGAGGCTCACCACGGCATACCGACACACACAGACGGACACACAAACATACCGACACACACAGACGGACACACAAAGATACCGACACACAGACCGACACAAACATACTGACACACCGACAGACACACAAATATACCGACACACAGACGGACACACAAACATACCGACACACAGACGGACACACAAACATACCGACACACAGACGGACACACACAAACATACCGACACACCGACACACAGACGGACACACAAACATAAATACACACACAGAAAGACACACAAACATACCGTCACCCAGACGGACACACAAACATACCGACACACAGACATACACACTCACACACATACCGACACACAGCCGGACACACAGACATACCGACACACCGACGGACACACAAATATACCGACACACAGACGGACACACAAACATACCGACACACAGACGGACACACCAACATACTGACACACAGACGGTCATACACAAACATATCGACACACCGACACAAAAATGGACACACAAACATACAGACCCACACAGACAGAAACACAAACATATCGACACACAGACGGACACACAAACATACCGACACCCAGACGGGCACACAAAGATACCGACACACAGACGGACACACACACACATACCGACACAGAGACGGACACACACACACATACCGACACACAGACGGACACACACACATACCGACACACAGACAGACACACAAACATACCGACACTCAGACGGACACACAAACATACCGACACACCGACGGACACACAAATATACCGACACACAGACGGACACACAAACATATCGACGTACAGACGGACACACCAACATACCGACACACCGACACAAAGACGGATACACACACACACATACAGACACACAGACGGACACACAAACATACCCACACACCAACGGACACATAAATATACCGATACATAGACAGACACGCAAACACACCGACACACAGACGGACACACAGACGGACACACAAACATACCGACACACCGACACAAAGACGGACACACAAACATACAGACATACATACGGACACACAAACATACCGACACACCGACGGACACACAAAGATACCGATACACATACGGACACACAAACATACCCACACACAGACGGACACAAAAACATACCGATACACCGGCACAAAGACGGACACACAAACATACATACACACACAGACAGACATACAAACATACCGACACACAGACGGACACACAAACATACCGACACACAGACGGACACACAAACATACCGACACACAGACGGACACACAAACATACCGACACACAGACGGACACACAAACATACCGACCCACAGACGGACATACACAAACATACCGACACACCGACACAAATACGGACACACAACAATATAAACACACACACAGACAGACACACAAATATACCGACACACCGACACACAGACGGACGCACAAACATACCGACACACAGACGGGCACACACAAACATACCGACACACCGACACAAAGATGGACACTCAAACATACCGACACACCGACACAAAGATGGACAAACAAACATACCGACACACAGACCGACACACAAACATACCGACACACCGACACAAAGCTGGACACACAAACATACCGACACACCGATACAAAGATGGACACACAAACATACCGACACACAGACGGACACACAAACATACCGACAAACCGACAGATACACAAACATACCGACACAAAGACGGACACACACAAACATACCGACACACCGACACAAAGACGGACACACAAACATACCGACACACAAAGACAGACACACAAACATACCGACACACCGACACACAGACAGACACACAAACATAATGACACACACACGGACGCACAAACATGCCGACACACCGACATACCGACGGACACGCAAACATACCGACATACAGATGGACACACAAGCATACAGGCACACCGACACACAAACATACCGACACAGACGGACACACAAACATACCGACACACATACAGACACATAAACATACCGACACCGACACACCGACAGAAAGACGGACACACAAACATACCGACACACAGACGGACACACACATACCAACACACAGACGGACACACAAACATACATACACACCGACATACCGACACACC